>PVKS010018810.1:0-39443 GCA_004027875.1 Aplodontia rufa
TCAATTTCATTGATTTCAGCTCTGATCTTGATTATTTTCTGTCTTCTGCTGGCTTTGGGGTTAGATTGTTCTTCCTTTTGGAGGGCTTTGAGATGAAGCCTAAGCTTATTTATTTGGGAATTCTCTTCATTTTTAATGTGGACACTCAATGCTATGAATTTTCCCCTTAGGAAAGCTTTCATGCTGTCCCAGAGGTTTTGATATGTTGTGTCTTCATTTTCGTTCTCTTCCAAGAATTTTTGTATTACTTCTTTCATGTCTTCTTGGATCCATTCTTCATTTAATAGGGTATTTATTATTCAATCTATATGAATATGTGTGCTTTCTATTATGATTATTGTTGTTGATCACTAGGGTCATAGCATTGTGGTCTGAAAGGGCACACAGGATGATGTCTACTTTTTTTATATTTGCTGAGATTATCTTTGTGAACCAGAATATGATCTATTTTGGAAAAGGATCCATGTGCTGCAGAGAAGAAGGTATATTCTGCTAACTTGGGATGGAAAATTCTATATATGTCTGTTAAGTCCATTTGGTTTATGAAGTTTTTTATGCTGGTGATTTCTTTATTGATTTTTTGTTTTGATGATCCGTCTAATGGTGACAGCGGAGTGTTGAAGTCTCCCAGTATTACTGTGTTGTGATCCAAGAGAGGTTTGATGTTGTGAAGTAATTTATTCACGTAGTTGGGTGCATTGTTGTTTGGAGAGTAAATATTAACTATGGTTATTTCTTCCTGTTGAAGGATTCCTTTTAGTATTAAGTAGTGGCCTTCTTTATCTCTTTTGATTGATTTATTATTGAAATTTACTTTGTCGGATATAAGTATAGCGACACTGGCTTGTTTTCTTTGGCCATAAGCATGGTAGATTTTTTCCCAACCTTTCACCATTAATCTGTGGATGTCTTTGTCTGTTAGGTGAGTTTCTTGTAAGCAGCATATGGTTGGATTTTGTTTTTTGATACAGTCTGCAAGTCTGTGTCTTTTAAGTGGTGCATTTAGACCATTCACATTCAGTGTTAAGATAGAAGTGTGCAGTTGTTTCGTAGTCATTGTGTCTGACTTAGCTATTTCTGTGGTTGCCTTGGTTAGTTCTTGCTGGGTGATACTTTCACTGAATTTCTTCAGTTTGTGGATTATGGGTATCAAGTACTTGTTCTTCTGTCTGGAGTATTTCCTTGAGAATTCTTTGTAGGGAAGGTTTTCTGTTGACAAATTCTGCCAGTTTTGTTTTATCATGGAAAGTTTTTATTTCTCCATCAGATTTGAAGCTGAGTTTTGCTGGGTATAGAATTCTAGGCTGCATGTTGTGGTCATTTAGACATTGAAAGATATTATTCCAAGACCTTCTTGCTTCCAGTGTCTGGGTTGAAAAAATCACAGACAATTCTTATTGGCTTGCCACTGAACGTGATTTGGTGTTTCCCTCTTGCTGCTTTTAATATAGTTTCTTTGGTATCCCTAGTGTACATTTTGAATATGATGTGTCTTGTTGAGTTTCTCTTTTGATTAGGCCTGTTGGGTGTACTGTCAGCTTCCTGGATGAGCATGTCAGCTTCTATTTTTATGTGCAAAAAATTTTCTTTCACGATCTCTTTGAGAATATTCCTCTTACCATTGTTGTGTGTCTCAATTTCTTCCAGTATTCCAATTACCCTCAGATTGTTTCTTTTCATTTTATCCCAGACATTCTTGAAATACTGGTCATGCTCTCTTAATTGTTTTTCCTTTTTGGTGTTGGTGAGCTCTAGCTTGATCAACCTGTCTTCATTATTGGAAGTTCTTTTTTCAATAGCAGAGGTTCTATTTTCTACTGAAGATAGTCTATTATTGAATTATTGCATGGTTCCTTTCATGTCATTGACTGCAGATTTGAGGTCTGTAACTTCCTTTTTGAGAGAATCTATTACTATAATGTTTGATTCTTTCAACTCTTGGGTTTTCTCCGTTATTCCCTTCATTATCTCTTCTTTTAAGTTGAGGATCCTTTTTGTTATCAGCTCATTGATATATTGTTCTAGATTTTCATCCTGGTTCCTGGCCATAGACCCCTTACCAGGGGAGTTTTGGGATTGATGTGAACCTCTTCGAGTTTGATTCCTCATGTTTGAAGAGATTCTTCTCTCTTATTTACCAGGTGAAGCTTTTGTGGGAGCAATACATGTTCTGTGGTTCTTTTTCCTGTCTTCTGCCTTAAGGACTAAGCTGTTGGATTGGGAGATCTGTCCCAACCCTTACTTGAAATGCGGTTTTGTCAGGAGAGTTGATTTCAAAAGACAACCCCCTTTTCTCTGAACTATTTGTTACCCTTACAGAATTCCAACACTTCATACGCTAGTAGCAAATTGCATTATGACATTTTTCAATGTTACTTATTTTCTTTTGGAGGCAAGGAATTCAATTTTATGCAATATCCAATATTCAAACATTAAAATATTTATTAAAGCTAGGTGTCAAAAACATTGGCTCATACATGATAAGAGTGTGATGTGTATTCATTTTTTGGTTCTAAAATACATAGCAAAAATATGTTTCATAAAAACAATAAGTTCTCAATATTTTTAATTGTCATACTTAACTTTAGGATGAAAGTATCATAATATGTATATAAAATACATTAAAAGCCTATTTATCAATCACTTGATAGCAATTTGTGTCAGTAAAATATGAAATATATTTCACCAAAAGAAACTCTGTTTTATTAACAGTTCTGTATTTTGGGGAAATTACAATTAGTGCATTGTTCCTAATGGATGAAATATATAAAAACAGTCTTTCAGGAAATTTTATATAAGTCACCTACTAAGTAGAGCAAATAAAAGCAGAAGTCATAAAAGTAATTTAGTAGTATCTCAAGGTATTTAATGCTTTTCAACTCTAAAATTTAATGATCTTTAAGAACTTCAGTTGTTTATTAATACATTTGTTATTTTGAAAGCCTCAATCCTACTACAGAAATACATACATGAAAAATAATAAAATAATAAATGATAAAGCTTTTTTATAAAGTTGACAAATTACTTGGCTCAAACTTAGCTTGTTACTCTTATCTATACATGTTACCTTTTCATATATATTCTCAAATAAATATGTGTCTACTGTATTGGATACTTACTAACAATTTTAATGGGTTTTTAAGTAGTGATAACTGAGATGAACACTTTAAAAAAATAGACTTTGCTTATTTCGTAATCAAGAGCACCTTAGATAGTATGGCTAGATTTTCAATTCAGTAAATTTATTAATTCTTACATTTGTTCTGATCAAGGAAAACACTGCTATTCTACCATTCCACGTAAATGAGAGTGGGCTTGGTCTTATCAGGTTGCAATAACAAAGTACCATAAACTGGGTGGCTTATAAGCAACAGTGCTGAATGATGGATAATCTACAATCAGGAAAATCAGGAGAGGTGTTGTATGGTAAGGGTCCACTTCCTGTTTCATAATTGATGGTGCCTTCTCTCAACAGCCTTGAATTACACAGATGGGGCAGACAAGCACCTTAGAATTTCTTATGTAGCAGTACTAATGCGATTCATGAAGGATTTACTATCATGACCTAGTCACCTTCCAAAGGCTCACTTCCTGATGGCTTCATATTGGTGATCTTGTTTCAACATATGCGTTTTGGAGGGAAATTAACATTCAGACTATAACAGAAAGAAAAAGTAAAATTTCATGAATATAACATATCCCTATGAACTCCACTGGAAGAGTCCCACTTAAAATCAGAAATTTCAGCAGAAATACAAATTACTTAAATAGATGGGGACAGTAATAAATTTTAACTTAATGGTTAAAATATTGTACCATATAGTTGAATATGAGACGAAGTAAGTCAGAGACTCCATTAGACCAGCATTGGTAAGAAGAGTTTGAAGAGAACAAAAATAGATGTCTATTTTTTCATATCTCACAAAAATTTATTTTGTTTTTCAGTGTAACCAGTTTACCTTCAAAAGTACATATATTCAATAAAGGTAATATCTGTCAAGAATGGTTAAAGGTCCTGTATTTTTACTCTGCTTATCAGCTAAGAAATACTCTTGCTACAGTTTTATGGATGGAGGCAGAATGAATGATATTCTTGAGCCTAGGATAAAGTACCTTTTATTTTTCATATTACAAGCAATACCCATAATATTAGTATTATGTTAGACTAATTGTCCAGCTCTAATTCTCATAGGGGGACATGAATTCATAGGTGGACATATGAACTCATGCAGAGTGGATTTATTTATAGATGAACCCCAAACTTAGGACAATCCAATCATTTAATGTGTAGCAAGTGGTGACATAAATTGTTACCTGGAGAATATTGTCTTGATTTTACCACAGAACAAGGAAAGTTGTCCACTACTCCGTAGAAAGACACTGTCTATAATTTCAATGTCTGTCTAGTATTAGCAACAAGAATTTGGTCCAGAATACATGCTACTAAAAAGGCTTCTACTCAAAAGATAGAGAAATACGAATCACCTATGTAGAATTATCTCACAATAATATCAACAGCCAAGACACAATGTTGCTATCATTGAATTTAATAGTGGATGTTCTTAGTGTTTCCTCAAAGTATTATGTAATTCTATCACATTAACCAAATTAGCACTATGATTGTGGCTGAATTACAAAATGGCAGGGATAATCCTGTGAATTTAACCTGTCAAATCAGGTGGACAAATACTTATTCTGTAGATCTAGAAATGCTGATCTAGAAAAGCTGGGGATACTTGAAAACATAACAGAAGTGCAGCATACAGATTTGCTCAAAGTAAATTTGAGTTTCAAAGTGGGACTGATCCTTCTCTCAGGAAAGAATGAAACTTAAGCTAATCTCTTTCATATTCAATGCTGATAATGACCAGTACTGAAACCATCTTAAGTTGTCTGTAAAGAAATAATATTTTATACCTAGTGATCTTCTTACTATCTAAAGACTATGTGGATTATCTGGTGAAAACAAGTAACCAAAAAAAGCTCCAATGACTTAATTTATAAGTCAACTAAAACTTTTATTTGGATTGCCATTAGTAGACTTTGCTTTTGATTCTGTTTATTTTTCAGAAGCCAGGAGAAAATTATTACTAATTAATAGAGTATGGCAAAGGAAAGCTTAATGACAAACTTCTGCTCTGACGTAAATTACAATGATATAATGTCTTATCAGTGGGCTAAAACAAGTTATAGATAGGACCTCAGGTACGTGTTGGTGTTATACACTTTATGAAATATAACTGTAAATGTAACTCATTTAAGGAAATCTGTGTGTGTGTGTGTGTGTGTGTGTGTGTGTATGTTTTAGTGAACTTTTGATTTTCTGAGATCCAAAACCTGACAAGAACAGCATAGAGGAGGAAAAAGTTTATTTTGGTTCACAGATTCATAAGGTTGGATGATAGTTGACCAACTCCATTGCTCTAGGCCCAGGGTGATGAAAAACATCACAGTAAAAGGATATGGTGGAGGAAAGTAGCTCAGGTCATGGCAACCAGTAGACAAAGAGAGCTCTGCTTACCAGGGCCAAAATAAAAACCTGAAGAGAGGCCCCACTGTGATCTACTTCCTCCAGTCACACCCTACCTGCCTACAGTTACTCTCTGGTTAATTCATACCAGTGGATGAATCCACCAATTAGGTTTCATCTTTTATAATCTAATTATTTCACTTCTCAAACTTCATGCTTTGTCTCACAAATGAGCTTTTGGGGGACAACTCGTATCTAAATAATAACACATAGATATCCTTAGGTGTATTTGCTTGCAAGTGGTTAAAAAAAAAAACAGTTAACTTCTAGAAGAACACAAAGATCATTAATGTAAAGTCCATAATATAACAAGGTAAAAATAATTAGGGAGGGGTAGATTATATTAAATGGGCCGTTGTGGAACACATAATATTTATAGGTAGAGTCCATTTTTTAAATAACATGATTTCTCTTAATATTGACAAATGTTAGCTGCATCAGATCTGGACTCAAATGACCAAATACTTTTGGGAGCTGGTGACCACTCTAAGCCAGGTTAAATAATGCTCCAAGAGGATTGATTTTATGCCTAGAGAGATTTGCTGATGCCAAACGGCAAAAGAAAAATGTTCCTATTCTTATAGTGTACAGATTGTGCCTAAAAATTGGCAGTAAGGAAAAATAAGTACTAATGGAATTATTAACTGATAGTGAATTTAACAAAACACCCTACTCGTAAACAATGACGGGGAGATGGAGCTGTGGCTCAGCGTTTGCGGTGCTTGCCCAGCATGCGCAAGTACAGGGGTTCAAACCCCAGCAGCCACATACACGACTAAGTGTCAGAGCAACGAAGGCCATGTGAAAAACTCAATAAAAATTGATTCTCTCTGTCTCTCCCTCTCTCTCACTGTCCTTCTATCTTTAAAAAAAAAAAGATGGGAGCAGATTTATGCAGTCTATGCTCATTCAGGAAAGACTATTATAATCAGCAACACATGTCATTAAAGTTCAGAGGCTACAGCTGATAGAAAAAACATAAAATTAGTTTGTAGAAAAATTAAGGTAAATAAGTTTTATTAGAAATTCCATCTTTTATTTTCATTTTTTTAATGATCTAGTTACTAGAGATAAAAGGGACAATCTAAATTCCTTGCTGTGCTGCCAATTAAGATCAGAAGCATAAATTAACAGCAATGCTTCACTCAAAATGGAGTGGAAAGAGACAGTATTACCTAACAAAACCTAGAAGCATATAGATTTAAAATTTTGTTCTATGTATCTGGAATATGGTTACATTAAAAATTCAGACAGACTAAGGGAATAAGCAATGGCTTCTTAGTATCACTTGCTATTGGGATACACAGTGCATGGTAAGCTTTATTTGGAAAAGAATGGAATGCCAGTATATAATCACCATGAATTTAGGGTGCGTTAAGCATAAATTTAATCACTCTGACAGTTATGTGATGTAAAAAAAAGGTCTGTATGACCATTGAAATTAAATGAAAATGAATATTTTATCACCATGATTCTCAGGAAAAGAAAACATTTTGGAAACTAAGTTGAAGACAGTTTTAAGACAATACTTATGAAAAACAATAGGACAGCATAAGAAGAATGTTTAGGTTTACATAAATTTTGCACTCATATATATATACATACACGTATACTATACATGCATTTATATCCATTATCACATATGAAATGTTTCAAATATCTGACAAAGAAAAAGTGTAACTGAGATGGTTAGAGAGTCATTGAATTTTAAAAATACATATTAAAGAATATATTGTTGATTTATATATACTGAATTTGTTATTTACCATTGGATCTCTTAAATCCTGGTGACTTTTGAGGTTTTTCTTGACTTTCTACGAAAGAATAATATTAAAAATACTGTAAGAAAAATGAGGAACATGTGACTGAGAACTGTATCTTTGACCACATTCAAGTGTGAACTGGAGAGGGAAGTGTTGCGGCAGTTGGTCAGTGATCCATCTCTCCCCCATCTGGAGCATCATACTTTAAAAGAAAGAAGGCAGGAGGCTGGGTTTAATATTTGTTTTAAATATTCTAATAACTGACTTGATAAACTGTCTAATGGTATTGTTAGGAAGAGAGTTTATACTTATGGAAGGTTCTTGGAAAGATGCTCAGAGTTTGGCATTGCTTTCAGTAAATAAACCTAGCATCTATGGCTTTAAGAACGATGAGTTCCTGGAAAAAGGCATGTAAGACCCTGACATAGTTTGAATGTGAAAATGGAGTTGCTTCATTGCTCAAATTCTCCCCATTACATTAAGTTATTCCATTTAGCAATCTCATTTATAACCCTGGCTGAAGACTACCTCAGTTCTATAAAGATCTTGGTGATGCATGCAGATGTCCTCTCTCCTTGCTTATACTTGATGATTTCTTGTTTTCCTGAAATTATTAGTAAAATTTGATACAATGTTAGTTAGTTTTTTCTAAGGGTCCTAAGAAAATTACATTAGATCTCAATATAACCTTAAAATGAAATGTGACCTAAATAATCTCAGGAAAAAAAGAGGAAGAAACAGGAATGACCCATACAATTAGGGCATCTACATACTAATGAATATGTTGGAATATTGAAATATATCTCCTTAAGTTATCAGTGAAGTTATAACCAATTTGTCAGATTTGTTACACATTTTATTAAGGTCAGTGTGATCAAATTTTATAAAATCTGAAATGTTCATTTTTCAGTGCAATTTGAATATAATAATTTAGCATTCATGTGAAGCTCAGCCTCATTAATCTTACAACAAATTTCGAAAAGTTCCCCATAACTGCAAAATAATGACTGCAGTTTGTGGCCCGTGGACCTGTGGCAATCTTTACTGGGGTATATACAAATAAGTATTAAATTCTTTGTTGCAGAACAAACCTTGCTGTGAATGAACATAATATTTGATAATCTGTGTGTGCTCACAGGCCTCTGTAGTCAAGACTAATGGGCTGGATACGTCAGTGGTCAACTTCAACTCCTAATTGAGTGTTTCAGTTACATATCTACATCAGAGATTCTATTCTGACTCTTTTGCTAGTTCTAGTGGAAATTCTTTACATGGAAAAAGTAGCTTAGCTATGCTAAAATTTACCTATTTTATGTTGATTTCATGCACTGCTGACTATTGACTCCAGGGATAAGTAATCAAGCTGAAGTTGGTTCCCAATGACCATATAAACACACTCAAAACTGGTCTTTATGCCTCCATGCTACCATTGCTAGAGAAGAATCTATAGGATTTCCTAGGATTTCCTAGGAATGTGAGACTTCATAGGAAATTTTATTCTAAAAAATAACCTAAACCTATAGTAATGAATACCCATGTCACATATTCCACTGGTTTAAAGAGGATACATTTTTTTCTCCCATTACCAATCTCCTCAGCAGTGTGCTCAGTCAAGGGCATGCCCTTCTTTATTTGGATCAGTTTCTAATTTTATGTCCATTTTTTTCATTATAGCCTCACCTATGGCACCAGAGTACAAGCACCAATGGGTGTCTGAAAAGACTTGGAGGTGTTTTCTTCTAACTCTGGAGAACTACAAAGTCCCTATAAAATTTTATTGTAATTCTTAAGCTTTAGGAGGCAAGTATCTTTTCAGTTCCAGATCTAGTCTCAACTTTTGTTGTGACTCACTGGCAAATCTTGCAAAAGAATAATAATACTAAGTTACATCATTGAGTGGCAAGACATCTGTGCTGCTGAGGATTATAACTCTCAAATCTTGGACAAAATGTTCTAGGATTTGGTGATATAAAAGTTCTTTGTATGAGTAGGTTAGAAATATGCAATTAATTTCCAGGATATGTAGGCAGTGACTCTGGATGCTAGGCTACTAGGGACATGTGAAATATATTCCAGTGCTAACAGAAGATTTACCAAGTATTTATAGATCAGGAAGAAGAATCATGTTGAAATACATTTATAAAAATTAGTTGGCTAGAGAATCATTTATTACCCAGATCAGAAAAACAAATTATCATTTTCACACCATCTTACATCATTTAAGTTTCTGAGTGCAAAACAGAATGATAACATGAGAAATACCAATGATTTACTTTTTATAGAATTTATAAGAACTGTTGTGCTGATGATTTGTAGATAATGGAATACAATAATTTATGTTACATGAATTTCATGAATGATGCTAAATATCAGACTGCTCAGATTACAAACTATTACCAGCAAATGAAGACACAGAATTGCACTACTATTTTGTGAAATATTCTCCTAAATATAGTAGGAGATTTTATACATATATGTGAGAAATATCATATTGAAACAACTAAACTTAAGGTTGACAGCTAGCATAATAAAACATTAATAAAAGTTACATAAAATTTAGTTTAGGAATTTGAGTGTATTGATTTAAAATGAAACATCATCAACATGAGAGTCAAAAATAAGATCCAAAGTTGATGTATATAAATTATCTAGATCTCTAAAAACTAACATATCCAACATGAATTTGAACTAAAATTTAATTCACATAAGAATCATAAAAAGTCCCTTAATTAATTTAGCAGTCATAATAACTGAGCAAAGAAACAGAAGCTGCATCACAAGCATGCCAAATAGTACACGTGACATCTTGTTTGTATATATATATATATATATATATATATATATATAATATATATATATATATTATATCAATGACATGTTTCACTGGCTGCCAAGCGGCACGGTTGGCCTACTGGTCCATGTTGAGAATCACTAGCAGAGTGGTAGAGAGGGTTGGAGCATGGCTGTGTGGAGCCTGCTCTGCTCCATGGCAGGCCTGAGGTGCTGGGGCCCAAGGTGTGAAGAAAACCTGTCACCCTGAAACAGCCCGTCTTGGGCATGGTGCAGATGCCTACTAAAGAAACCCACTGCACACTCCATGGAGTGTGTGGAGTGTGCTGAAACTGAGAACCTCTGAGGCTTTATCATCCAATGACCTCAACATCCCACTCCTGACCTGCTGCAAGAAAATGGAAGTGGGGCAGACTTGAATGGAATTTGAGCCTCCAAAGTTGACCAATAGAATTGTCACATCTTGTTAAGCATAAGTTTGGATCAATAGCATTGGTACTTTTTCAAACCCTAATCAGCACATGTTTTAATCAGTAGCAGTGACCTAAGTGCTATGTAAACCTCCAAACTAGCACACTCAGATTCAACCACCTTTGGATCCCTTCTCACTTTGTGAGGAGTTCTGTTTTTATGCACATGTGAATAAATCCTACTCTTCTACTTATTCATCCAAATCTGTGGATTTCATTCTTCAAATTCACAAGATAAGGACCCAGAAAGATGAAGAAATTAATGGTGAGCTGCTGAAATCTCTTGCAACACTGGAGGACCTGGCCTATCATTAAAAACCACAGCACATTTCTTGGCTGCCAAGGCCTGCAGCATGTGTAGAACCCATCCACCAGCAGAAGCAGAGAAACTTGGGTGTCATTAATGTTCATATAAATTTAAAGAAAACCATTTTTTAAAAAAAAAATTTAATAATACTTCAGTATTTCTTTAGAAATGGAGGAAATCATATAGCACATTAAGATTGTTAAAGGTCAGGTTTAAAGTTATTTTGTAGTAAGATTAATTTAAACATTAAAAATCTCATAAGTTGGGGTCAGAACTGTAGCTCAGTGGTTTTGGCACTCGTCTCTCATGTGCAGGGATGTGAGTTCAAACACCAGCACCACGTACACAACAAAGTGTCAGAGCAATGAAAACCAAATTAAAAAACTAAATAAAAATTGATTCTTTCTTTTTCACTGTCCCTCTCTGTTAATTTGTGAGATGTTTATTTTAAGAAAGAATTAACTTACAGAAAACAATCAAGAACACTGCCACAAGTTAATATTTTCATATACTATTATAAAAAAATCCATAATGTTTGTCAAATTCAGAAGAACATGAAACACAGACTAATGACTGAACGAGTGTTACTGAATAGCATTAGAATGTTTTTACTAACACACACATTACTCTAGCATTTCAATCATACCACTGACAAGTATTAAAATATAACTTTAAATGAGAAAATATATGTAAAACAACTATAATTCATTTATTTGAATTACAACCAATTTTTTCAGAAACATCTCAATCTTGTAGTCATAAAGCCACATAATGCAAAAATCTCTGTCAGAAAATATTGAAAGGCAGAAATCATTCCATAAGAAATCTTGATATTTTTTCCAGAATCAGAAATCAATAACGATTTTCTTAGGTGACATTTGATCTTTTTATCTTAAATATGTAATATTCAATGTATCTGGGAAATGTAGCACAGTTGTAGTTCCAAGTAATATATGTAATACTTAATTCAATTTCAAAAGCTGTCAACAGAAACCGGGATAAAATAATGTCTCCACCCAGCTCAAGAGACTCATAAGGAGTTGTTATGGTTTGGATGAAAGGCATCCTCCAAAAGCTGGTGTGAGACAGTGAAGGAAGAACGAAGTGAAATGATTGGGTTATGAGAGCCTTAACTCAATGATTGGGTTAACTGGTAACTTAGGGTGGTGGGGTGTGGCTGGAGGAGGTGGGTCATTGGGGGTGTGCCTTTGGGGAATACATTTTGTATCTTAAGTGGAATTTCACTCTCTCGGCTGCCTGGATCCATGCATTGAGCTGCTTTCCTCCACCACACTCCACAACCATGTTGTCCTGACTCACCTTGAGCCCTGAGGATTGGACTAGCCTTCTACAGACTAAGACCTCTGAAACTGTGGGTCCCTAAATAAACCGTTCCTCAGAAAATTGTTCTTATCGGGTCTTTCAGTCCCAACAACAAAAAAGCTGACTTAAACAGAAATTGATACCAAGAAGTGGGGTCATTGCTGTAACTAACCTGACCATGTCATTCAGAAGCTTCCAGAGCTCTTTGAAATTCATGGGAGGAATTTTGAGATGTTTAGCAGTGCAAGCAAGAAATGCTTAGATTATTATAAGCAGAGCTTAATGGATGATTCTGGTGGAAGTTCAGAAGACCAGAATGCTGAGAGGACTGAGCTAAGTAAAGACAGGGATCAAAAGAGTTCTTTAGTGGAAATTGGATGAGAGGCCATTTGTGTTGCATTCTGGCTAAGAGGTTGTGTGCATTTTGCATGTGTCCTGAGAATTTCTATGAAACTGATTTTAAAAGCATTCGTTTTCTTAATCTGTTGAAAAAGTTTCTGAACAACATACTATTCAGATGGTGGCATGGGTATTGCTGACAACGTTTAGAAAAATATATTGTGCTTATGAGGAGCAGAAAGTGATGCGGGGTTTTTAAGATGAGGCTAGATTTTTCTGCTCCTGCTGGCAAATGGAGTCTGGGCCAACTTCAGATTCCAGCAGCCAAAATAGCCCGCTTCTAGTGTTTACAGCCGTTTCCAGGTAAAACTCGCACTTTGGGCTGGCTGCAGGTTTCTGCAACCAAAATAGTGTTAGCAACTACCCAACTGAGACCTGGGGGTTTCCCTGCTACTGTTAAGTGGTGTGTTGTAGCTCTTGGTATGGAAATTCACCTGGGAATTCAGCACCAATCTTCAGGGTTCTTATCTCATCAATTTGAAGAATGAAATTCACCAGACAACCAGGGAATGGAAGAGTAAAAGGAGTAGGGTTTATTTAAGGAAAGAAAGCAGAAATCTGCAAGGCAGAGGGGTACCTGGAAGCAGGACACCATTTAATGTAGGTTAGCCAGGGATTATATTGGTTTGGGTATGAGCCTTGTTTAAGATTCATGTAAAGCAGGCATTGAGAAAAGCACCATCATTGGTTAAACTCTAGGTAAAACAAGCATTGAAACTAAGCACCAAGAACATTGGTTACATCTATGCAAAATAGGTAGCAAATCTTTCCTGGATCCCATCTGTGTCCATTCCCACTTTGCCTCTGGGACAAAGGAGTTTCTCTCACAGGTGAGCCTCATGTTCATTTGCATTTGAAGGCCCTGAGCATGCCCCTTCCTGGCTCTTTGCTGGCTAGCTTCTAGGTGTGGTTGAATGGACCCAAGGCCTTGACTGCATAGTCATTTTACTATCTCCCCTAACCTGTCTCAGAAACACAACATTATTATTTGATAATTTGGACTTGAAAGATGGGAGAAGGAATAGGAATAAAGGTGCAGATGTTAAAGACATTAGTGCCACTGAAGAAATGCTAAAGATTGCCCAGAGGAAAAAAGAAAGATGGTTGGATGATATCTCAGGAATTGGCAAGACCACACCAACCTCAGGCTCAGGGTAGTAAAAATTCTTTGAGCAGAAAACAGTGGGGGGCACCCTTCTTGCATAGGGGGACTTAGAAAGATTTCTCAACATTCTCAGACTCCCAGACACTGAGAAGCTGCTGCAGCTGTGGTCCCTGGAAGCTTGCCTACTGCTTGAGATGATGGCAGACCTTGGCAGAAAACACATAGTGCTGTTTCTGCAGGATTGCGGGATGCTGAAGTTAAGGGATCATGAAGGCTTCCACCAAGGTTTCAAAGGAAGGCCTGGGAGGTCACGCAAATTGCTCTAGGGTTAGGGTTCCTGCAGGCAGGCCCTGAGAGGGCAAAGAATGGAAAAGTGAGTAGGAAGCTGAAGCTGCAGTGGAGACCCTAAAGATTGAGAAATGCCAAGACTGTGGAATGCTGCCTAGGATAGCTGAAGGAATCATTCCATTACAAGCCAACAGAGAGGCCTCATGGACTGCGACCTTCAAGGCTCTAGGCATGGAGCTGCACCCTTGGACAGGACATCATGATGCCATGTGCTCGAGATACCAGATAAGGAGCTAAAGGACTTGTTCGCACATGTGGATTCCAGACTCTCTTTTGTCCCATCCCTTGGTTCTATGCACATATTTTTCTAAATAGAAATCTTTATACATTTATGCATATAAATTACTTTATATATATATAAATCTTTATACATTTATACATATAAATTTATGCATATAAATTGTATACATGTAAATTGCTTTTGATTTTTATAAGAGTTCTTGATGTGAGTTTGCCTTGAGTCCCAGTGGAGACTTTGCACTTGAACTTTGGGGAAATCTTGGAACAGTTGAGACAATGGGGACTCTTAAAAATGGACTAAATGTAATTTGGATTGTGAGATGTCATGAACCTTTGGGGGTCAGGGGTGGAATGTGATTTGTATGAAATGTGTCCCCCAAAAGTTCATGTGAAACAATCCAGGAAAGCTGAAGTGAAATGATTGGGTTATGAGAGCCTTAACTCAATCAGTGGGATAATCCTCTAGTAGGGATTAACTAGTACCCATACGTAAGTTGGTTTGGTGATGCAGGAGGAGGTAGGTCATTTGGGTTTGCTTTTGGGGTGTATATTTTGTATCTGGCATGGAGTTTCCCTCTTTGATACCTGCAGCCGTGCATTGAGCTGCTTCACTTCACTTCTCCATCATGATTTTCTGCCTCACCACACATCCTGAGGAAAGGGCCAAGCTTTCTATGGACTAAGATCTCTGAAACTGTGAACCCCTAATAAACTCTTCCTCCTGAAATTGTTCTTGTCAGATCTTTTAGTCCCAGCAATAAAAAAAAATGACCAAAACCCAACTAATATACATTTTATTTTATGCAGTACTGTGAAGATGCTTCAGGACAGCATTTCAGTTTTTCCAAATCCTTTGCTGGGTTGAAAAGCTATTGCTAATGCTGCCTACATATAGTGATATGGAAAGGACAGTAGAAGCACAATTTTGTCAAGTCATTTTACCTTATAAAACCCTCTGTCATATACCAACTGTTGCTGGAAATTTGGTGATAAATACAAAGCAACCTTGAATAAATTTAAGCTAGTTTCCCTGCCATGGCATACCTGCATTTTTTACCAATATCATTTTCATGGGACTGATGTACAGCTTGTGAAGCAGAGTTCATTTGAACATTCAGTTTATTCCATAGTTTACACATACAAACCCTTATATTTTAGATATCCCACAGTAGAAGTACAATTTGATGCTAACAGTTCAACATTCATTCATTATGCTACTTCACAAAGAACTTCAAATTTTAAAAGAGAAGGGCTGGAGTGGTGGCTCAGTGGTTGGAGCACTTGCCTGGCATATGCAAGGACCCAGATTTGAGCCCCAGCACCACATGCACAACTAAGTGTTTGAGAAGCAAAGGCCTGATGAAAACATAAAGTTGATTCTTTTTCCTTCCCCTTTCTCTTTCTCTCTCACTTTCTACCTTTCTCTTAAAAAAATTAAAAGAGAAGAAAATAGGACATTCTTTGAACACTTGCTATGATTTAAGGCTCAATATTAAGACTCCATATCTAGCAATACTCCAATAATCCTCTGTGATATAGATTTCACAATTTCCTGTGCAGAATTTTAACTAGCTATTCAGACTTGTTTTCTTTTCCTATTATATGACCCGTACCCACTGATCTCAGCATCTTATTACATAATAATCTTCTAAAATGACAATTTTTCATCTTTAAAGGTAAATTTGCAAACTTCCATATATTTGTGTTGCTAAGGCCTACCATCTTGATTTATACTTTACTATTCATAAAAACAAGAAAAAATTGAATGAACTGGACTTGTCTTATTTTTTCGTTTAAAAGTACTGCTTAGTTAACTAAATGTCCCTATCACATTTTGAACTTGTTTTCATGATATAGATAATTTTTAAATCATCATTCTATTATATTCTGCTACAAGTGTATAATATTTCAATAATATATTCAGTAGATGTAACAAAGTTACAGAGAATCCAGAGAGGTGCCTAGAATGAATGTGACATCTAGTAGACATTCAATAAATAATTGTTGAATAAATGATTATGTTAAGAAAAATTTCTAACTTACATGAACCATTTACTATTAAGACTTCGGTATGGGTGATATGGGAGTGATTCTGGACTAGGATCTAATGTATATCATATTGTTACTTTACAAACTTTTGTAATTGTACAAAAATACAACTTCTCAATAAAAAAATACAACCCCCACATTGCTCACATCCCAGTCTCATGATTCTTCCATATTTCCCCCCATAACAACTATAAATAGCCATGATATGTTACATTGTTGATTGTCTCCCTAGATCCCTCCCTATTCAGCCTTCCTCTTCTCTTCCCCCACAAGTCCCTCCCCTTTGTCCTCCTACATACTATGATTCCCCTAGATTATGTGTTGCTACATCTTTGCTGGGTCTACTACATGAGTTTGACAACCTTTCACCCAAGCCAGGATTTTGCTGTAGCTTCAACAATTGAGGGAAAATATTCGACTCCTGAGTCTCTGGGTTTAGCTACCTTTTTAACTTGAGACTAGAAATCTGAAGTATACTCCTGGCCCTCTCTTGGCTTGTGATTTTAAACAAAGACCTTTCTCTGGGCCTCAGTTTTCATGTTTGGAAGGAAGGCAATAGAGACACTTTCCTTTTTCTTTCTTTTTTTAGTGTTGAATATTTTATTAAATTTTAAGGATTTATATTTGGGATACACTAAGACATAGGGTGCTGCTTCTTATAAATGTTATCCTTTAGGGAAACTACAGGAAATTGTGACAGAGATGCAGTTTCTACTTTAAGTTTCTGCACATTGACTATAAATAAGTAGGATCCCGCAGATCCACATGTTGTATGAGGCCCTGAACTTCAATGAAACCCAATTCCTGGTCATCTAAAAATGCTTAGAAACATGATAATTTGGGAATAATTCCAGGAAAAGAGGCAGTCTGCACCATCTCGACAGGTTCCGGGGGGGTCTTGGTCGGAACCACCGTTACAGTGGTAGCTACTGTCCTTTTCAGGCAAGGGGTGGAATGGAGCACTAAGAAACTTTGGGCAAGAATCCCTTAAGGAAAACCACAATCTCAAAGACAAGCCAACCTGCAAGCTTTTCCATAGTTACCAGAAATGGTTGATCTCATCACACCAAAACTCAGCTCAACGCAAGGGGACAGTGCAGCAGCCAATGGGTGCAGATTCCCTGATCTAAAGGAGTCTTATCTGCCCTCACTACCACCTCCAGGAACCTCCTATTACCATAAGTGTTACTCCAGTAGAGTGGGAGCTGTGAGCTGGTGTTGGCCTGATGTTATTTAAACCAGAGAGAATTGCAATGGGGAAGTGACAGAGTCTCCAACTTGCACCCTTCTTCTTCCCTCAGTCATGAACAGGTCTCAGCAGCAACATATTGACCAGGGATAAAATCCCATGAAATTGGAGCGACTTTGCCTGTTTCAGCAGAGGAAACTCTGTGGCTACACTTGAGCCTTGTAGCTGCAATTCATACCCAACAGTGACAAAGTCTTGCCCCAAAGGCCTGAACAACACTCCACCCAGCAAATTCCCCTAAGACTGAGCTAGGCCATAGCCCAGTCCTCTAGATCAATATGCGCAGACCTCATGTAGACCTCATAGATTCAGACTTAAGGTCCAGACGCCATATGCAGTCATCAGAGTGAATTTATTTATTTATTTATTCATTTATTTATATTTTGTATGTTTGTCTGTTTGTTGTAGTTACTGGCCTTTTAATTGTCTTCTTTTTCTTTTCAAATTTACTTTTTCCTTACCTTTTCTTAATTTTCCTATAATATCTTTAATTCAAAGCATTTTCTTCAATGTGAATATTAGTAATCACCCTACCTTCTGAGGAGTGGGCTTCCAACCATCACATTTCATTTTTATGTTGTATGATTCCCCAATAGTGCACTTTTCCACTAACTCCTTCACTTTCTTATGGCAACAGCCAGACACTATTTATACCTCTCTTGCTCACCTTCCCTCAATGTCATTACCTCAGTCTCTCCCTCCCCTTTTTTAAAATCAGATTATCCTATGGCATCTCTACTCCATCTCTCTATTCTTGCTGCAAAATCACATGTTCCTCTCTACCTTCCTGTAACATTTCTTTTGCTCTCAAATGTCTATAAGCTTAACATCAACTAGTTCCAATTGATTTATGTAACTTGTGTTACTAGCATTTATACTGTGCAACTTTTCTGATGTGAATGCCAAACTTCATAATGATTGTTTCACTTTAAGCCTGATACAGACTGATGGTTAAATAATGTTGTCATTGTAGAGAATTGCTAATCCTACTATTCCTCTCACAGGTTATAATTAACATTGTAACAGCTATAGGAGGAATAAAACAACCAGTTTAATGCTGTTTATTGTATGCTTTGGTAGTTCATATTGAGTATTTTTCCTTATTGAGGGAGATACTGAAAATGATAAAGGTCAAAATAATTTACAAGTTGGGGAACCTACTGTTGAACCTACACTTTCCAAGTAGTACCCCAGAGCATGTGAAAGAAGAGACAAAAGCTCCTAACCCATCAACAAACTCCCAAAGTGAAATAACAAAAGAGGAATCTCAGGCCCCACTCCCCAAAATCCAGCAAAAACATCTGAACAAGCAATCCAATCCCACACAACAAGTCACATACTAAATAAAGAGAAAAAGAATCCACTTCAATTCAAGGAACAAAAAGAAGACCTACAAAAATGAGGAAAAGGCAAACTGTTCTCCTCCTCAAACCCACAACAGCAAACTAAGGAATCCATGCATAGGAGCTGGATGAGCACCTAGAGAAAAGTATCAACAATCTGATTATTAAAATGTTTAAAGAATTAAAAAGATTTGAGAAAGGAAATAAGAGAGCCATCATAGGAGCTGAAAGACCATTTTAATTTAAAAAATAGATATATGAAAAGAGCACAGCATTATGATTGAAAAACATAGTCAACCAAATTAAAAATTAAATCAATGAAAGATTTCATTATAGATTAAACTCACTCGAAAATAGAACTTCATCTCCTGAAGAAAATTTCTAATAGCGTTCACAGGCTGAGTAATTTTGAATGCATGGAAACAGAAAAAAAACTTATTAAACATGATCAGAATTTCTAAGAACTATGGGATGAAATCAGAAGAACAAACCTGAGTGTAACTGGGTACATTAGAACACTGAACAACAAACAAAAGGCATGAAGAACATTATCAACCAGATAATTTCCCCAATAGCAAAAATGAGACAGAAATGCACATTTTCGAAGTGTATAGGATTCCAAATAGACCTAACCAAATCAGACATTCACAGCCATATCATATTAAAATGCATAACAGAGGGAAAAAAGGAAAGAATGTTAAAAGCTGTAAGAGAGGAACACCAAACACATTTAAAGGCAAAACAATATGGATCACTTCAGATTTTTCAACTCAGACCTTAAAGGCAAGGAGAGCTTAGAATGAAATATTCCAAAAGCTGAAAGAAAACAACAGTCAGCCAAGGATACTATTCCCTGCAAAACTCAGCTTCAAAATCTTTGGGGAAATAAAAACATTCTACAATAAGAACAAATTGTTATCACACGTGAACACAAAATCAACACTACAAAGAACACTCAAAGACAAACGCCAAATAGAGGAACAAACAAATAATTTCCAAAGCCCACAAGCAGAGGAAAGTCAATCAAAGCATAACACACTAAAAGATAACCAAGACAGTACATAATGAAGCAATGATTTTTATGGCAGGAAACCACAATCACATCTGTTTCTCACAGTGAACATGAAAGGTCCCAATGTCCCAATTAAAAAGGCATAGATTAGCAGATTGAATAAAAAAATAAAATCCAATATTATGCTGCATGTAGGACACATCTCATAGCCAAAGACATTCACAGATTGAAGATGAGAGATGGAAAAAATACCTGCTAGGCTAATGGCCCAAGAAAAAAGCTGTTGTTCTAAACTTATATCCAACAAAGGAAATTTCAACTAAAATATGGCCAGAAAAAAACAAAGAAGGCCATTACATTTTATTAAACAAGAAGATATTACCCTAGTAAACGTCTATGCCCCAAACATCAATGCTCTCAAATATGTAAAAGTTAACGCTCTGACATAAAGTCCCTTACGGACTAAAACACAAAAATACGGGGAGTCTTCAATATGCCTTCATTAATAATAGAAAGATCATCAAAACAAAAAATCAGTAAAGATACCTCTAGCCTAAACAACACTATAAATCAAATGGACTTAACCAACAGTTATAGAATATTCTGCCCCCCAAAATGTTAAAGTTATTTTCTTCTCAGCACCACATGAGTTTTTTTCAAAATAGGTCACACAGAAATCTTAGAAAATAAAAAAAAAAAATCTGATTTAATCCCATGTATCCTATCAGATCATAATGGGATGAAGCTATTAATGAACATCAAGACAAAAAACAGAAATAACATAAAATAAATACCCTCTTAAATGAAGAAAGGATCAAAGAGGATCTTAGAGCTGAAATCAGGAAATTCTTAGAACTGAATGGGAATGAGGAAGAAATCAGGAAATCAATCCTATTCACAATATCTTCAAAAAGAATAAAATAATTTGAAATTAATCTAACAAAGAAAGTAAAAGACCACTTCAACGATACTTATGGAACATTGAAGAAAGAAATTGAAGAAGTCCTGAGAAAATGGAGAGGTCAAAGCGAAGTTGTAAATATTCTATTTATACTCTCTGGGGAGGATAATTAGTACTCATACAGGCATTTAAATCTAAAAAAATTAATATATATATATGTATATACATATATATAGATTAATATCTATAATTTTGGAGAATGCAGTGGAGGTATGAAACTGGGAGTCAGTGGGGGTAATTCTGGGTAAGTATTGGATTCAATTTACATTATCATTACATGTGAATGTATAACTGTAACAATGTACCCATTCACTCTCTACGACTGTTTTACATCAATTAAAAAAATTAAAAATTAAAAAGATTCAATTTTGTTCAGAAATCTCCATTTATTGAAGATGATACAGAGATCTCATGCTATTTAAGTTAGATACACACACACACACACACACACACACACACACACACACACGAGGTTATACATGCTGTGCCAGTGAATTTCATGACAGATTCTTAGACAAACAATATCCTCAGTTCTTACCATTAGTCACTCAAATCCCTTCTACTTATACTTTTATTAGTGTATTACATTTATCCATGATAGATAGTTGGGTTCATTTTGACATAATCTTCTACACTTATAACTTAATGTACTCCATTTCAATCCCCAGTTCTCATTCTTTTACCTCACTTCCTCCTTCCTCTGGTTCCCCTTCTTCTACTCTACGGGGCTTCCTTTTAATCATTTGCTTGTTTTAATTGTTGCTTTACAAATATACAAAGTTGGAATTCCTAGCATAATTTTTATATCTTCTAGATATAACATTATGTTATCAAAAAACAGAAACGATTTGACTTCTTTCCCATTTATCTCTTTAATTTCCTTCTCCTATCTGATAACTCTGGCTGGAGTTTTGGTGGCTCAGCGTTTACGGCGCTTCCTTGACATGAGCGAACACAGGAGTTCAAGCCTCAGGACCATGTACACAACGAAGTGTTGGAACTATGAAAGGCATATGAAAATCTAAATAAAATTGATTCTCTCTTTCTCTCTCTCACTGTCATCTCTCTTTAAAAAATAGTGCTTTGGATAGGGGTAGTAAGAGTGGACATCCTTGTCTTGATGCTTATTTTAGAGGAAATTTTTTTCATTTTTCTTCATTCAGTATGTTTGCTTCAGGTTTGTCACATATGGCCTCTGTAAAATCATTCTGTGCCTACCTTCTCCAACATATTTAACAGGAATGGCATTGCTGCTGGAATTTATCAAGGGCTTTTTCTATACCTGTTGAAATAATAACACAATTCTTGTCCTTAATTCTAATTTTTCAGTGAAACGCATTATTGATTTGTGTCTGTGAACCCACTTGTATTTCTGGGATGAAATGCACTTGATAATGGTATACTATATTCTTGATATGTTTTTTGCTAATATTTTGTTAAGTATTGCATCTATCTATGTTCATCTGGAATGTTTCTCTACAGTTTGCTCTCTTTTAAGTATCTTTGTTTGATTTTGCTGTCAGGGTTATATTGGCTTTACAAGATTATTTTGGAATATTCCCTCCATTTCAAATTCTTGGAACAATTTGAGGAAGACTGGTGTTCTTTAATGGTCTTTCAAACATGGCTGAAAATACATCCAGTCCCGGGTTTTTCTTTATTGGAAGACTTTTAAGTGCTGTTTCAATTTCATTGCTTGATATTTATGTTTATGTTTTCTATATCTTTCTGGTTCAATTTGAACAGTTCATATATGTTTACAAATCTTTCAGAGTCTTCAAGATTTTCCTGTTTCTAGCATTTTTAAAATTTTAAAATAGTCTCTAATGATCCTCTGTATGCCAGAAGTATCAATGATGATATCTCCTTTTTCATCTTTAATTTTGTTAATTTGGGTCCCCTTTCTTTCTTTTGGTTAATTTGGCTAAGGATGTATCAATCTTGTTTATCTTTCCAAAGAGCAAACTTTTTGTTTATTGATCCTTTGCATTTTTCAATCCAAATTTTGTTGGTTTGGGCTCTAATTTTAATTATTTTTTCTTCTTCTACTGATTTTGGCATTGATTTGTTCTTTTCTAAGGTCTTGAAGTATGGCATTAGGTTATTCATTTGGGATTTTTCTATTTTTTCAATGTAGGCACTCAATGATACAAACATTCCTCTTAGAACTGCCTTTATATTATCTCAGAGATTTTTATATGCTGTACATCTGTTACATATTTATCAGGTTTTTGGGTGAAATAACTTAGTAGATGTCTGTAAGTTCCATATGATTTATAATACTATTTAAGTCAGAAGTATTTATTGATTTCATGATTTGATGATCTGTCTGTTGGTGATAGGGATGTATTGTAATTACCCAGTATTATTTTATTGGTGTCTGAGATTTACTGTGAGATGTATATTTTTATATAATTAGATACACCGATACTTAGGACATAAATATTTACCGGCATAGCTTTTGTTGGATTGTTCCTTTTACAAGTATTTAGTGGCCTTCTTTTTCTCTTCTGATTAATTTTGGCTAGAACTCTGCTTTTTCACATATGGCAGTTTTTATTCATGCTTGTTTTCAGATTCTATTTGCATGGAATATTTTTTCCATACCTTTGCTTTCAACCTATGGGTGTCTTTGCTATGAGATGAATCTCTTGCTAACAGCATACACTTGAATCTTGTTTTTCACTTTATCTTGCCCATCTATGTGTTTTAATTGGGGAATTGAGACCATTTACATTCAGTGTTATTATGCTTTGAGGTTTGTTATTTTCCACCTTTTTGGTTTGTTTGCTATATTTACTTTGGTATTTATTTTAATTTAGTTTAGATGCTCTTCTCGTGATCTCCTATTTGGGAGCTTTGGGGTTTGTCAAGTGCAATATATCTTTACGTCCTGGCTTAGTGCTCAGGATTTCTTTTAGTTTATCATTATTATGGCAATTTTTTTCCCCTCCGTCTACGCTGAAAGACAGCTTTGTTGAATGTAGTGACCTCGGCTTAAAATTATTTTCCTTTAGTGCTTGGAATATCTCATTTCAGGCCCTCTTTGATTTTAGAGTCTGTTATGAGAAGTTGAAATGAGCCTTGTTTGCTGGCCTCTAAATGTGACCTGAAGTTTTCTTTTGTAGCTTTTAATGGTTCTTCCTTGTTTTCTATATTAGCTGCTATGATAACAACATGTCTTGGAGAGGTTATTAATGTATCTTTTTTACTTAGGGAATTTACGTGTTTCTGTATGTACGTCTATCTTAATTTTAAGGGTAGGACATTTTTCTGCTATTATTTCCCTGAAAAAAGGTTTTTTAATGCATTGAATCTTTATTTCCATGTTCTCTTCTATTCCAACGACTTTCAGGTATTGTATCTTGATATGCAATAATTCTTCTATATTCTGATTATCGTGTTTTATTTTTCCTTTCTTTATTGCATACAGAATATTCAAGTTGATGTTTCCTGTCTTCAATTCCTGAAGTTCTGATTTTGAGGCTGGAAGTTCCATATTCCATGCAAACTAATCTATTGGTGATAGTTGCAAGTGAATTTAAAATTTGAATGTGTCTTTCATTTCTAGGAGTTTCAATTGTATCTCAGTTTCTTTATTGAAATAATCTTTCATTTCCTGTAGCTGTTGTCTTAATTTTTCCTTAGATCTTCTTTTAGTTCATTGAGCATTTTGTCAATCATTTTTTTCATAATTTATGTGTATAATTTCGTCCACCTCCATATCTACTGCTCACTTATTGGAAGATTGTGAATTTTGAGGGGAGAGTTATTTGCCTATTTCTGGGGTATTGGACTGGGGTATTTATGTACACTACTCCATGTTTTGAAGTGTTGTGGAGGCTTGAGTCAGACTCTTTCATGTGTTCAGTGAGATTATCTGCTACTTGACTGAGTTGAGATTATTGCTTGGTAGCAGGATCTCTATTTTGTAAATTTGAAATGTCTCAAACACTTCCCACCCCCTCTTAGAGAAAGAGTGGAACAAAAAAGCAATAATGTTAGTAACTAAAGTACAGCCTTAAAATAAATTTCCAGTGTTGTCAGTCATGGTTGCACATATATGTACTCCCAGAGACTTGGAAGGCTAAGGCAGGAGGATCACAAGTTCAAAGCCAGCCTCAGAAACTTCACGAGGTCCTAAGCAACACAGAGAGACCCTGTTTCAAAACAAAAAGGGCTGAGAGTGTAGCTCAGTGGAAGAGTACTCCTGGTTTCAATCCCAAGTACCAATTTATATATATATATATATATATATATATATATATATATATATACACACACACACACACATGCACACACATATACATGCATATATATATATATATATATGTACACACATACATGTTAACTGTCTACTTTGACATCTCTAACACTAATTGTCATGTATAAAAAACTGACGAGGGTTTGGAGCAGTGATTGCGGTTCTGTGGTTACAGTGCTTGCTTGGTATGCATGAGTACACGGGTTCAAACCCCAGCAAAGTGTTGGAGCAGCGAAAGCCACATGATAAACCAGAGTTGATTCTCTCTCTTGTCTCTCTCTTTCTCACTGTCCCTCTCTCTTAAAAAAAGAAAGAAGAAAGAAAGAAAGATCAGCATTTAACATTGGCACAAACAATAAATAAACATGAAATACATTAGACATTAAACTTCAGGGGTCTACTTCATTTTCCATTCTTAATGATCACAACATGATGAATGGGGTTGGAATTATGTAAACTATATAATTCTATTAGATAATGAAGTTATACTGTCTTGAGGTGAATTGAAAATAGAGTATGAAGGCAAGAGAAAGTTTGAGATATTTAAATATATACAGATAAGAAGCAGGACATAGGAAGCAGATAATGGCTATAAAGAAAGAGCAGCAAAAAATAACTAAGAGTTGCAAAATAAAGACCGAGAACAGGATATGTTATGAAGAGAATGAAGAAGGGGTGATAAGAGGAACAAAAATAAAAGTACGAACAGACAAAAGTTCAAAACAACACAAACCCACTTAAAATTTCATCCTATCAAAGTGAAATCAAACCTACATAATAAATGGATGGGGAAAGTAGTCAAATTAAAGAAATTTTATTTATTTTAAAACTCTCTGCACAGTGAGAACACACACACAATCATGAAGATTGAAAGAACTAATTTAAAATCAAAATTAAAAAGGAAATAAAAGGGAAATAGTCAACTAATCCTTAATGAGATATGGCTTAATTGCAACTGAGATAGTCAAAGCAGTTGTCAAGAATGAGGTTTCATTGGTGATGCTCTTGTGCAATTATTTGTATTTATTTTGGGGCTCTACTACCCTTGGGTGAAGGGCAAGGAGGTTGTTAAGTCCCACATCTTTGTGTTTCTCACCAAACTGCCATTTGTTGTGGCTAGAAGCTGAGGCTGGTTGAAGTACCTTAGCTTCCTTTCTCCCAGTATAAAATGGGATGGATCGCTGAGTGCTAACAAATGATAGTGCAGCCATAGAGGGACTGGTGCAG
Organism: Aplodontia rufa; assembly: GCA_004027875.1. Taxonomy (NCBI): domain Eukaryota; kingdom Metazoa; phylum Chordata; class Mammalia; order Rodentia; family Aplodontiidae; genus Aplodontia; species Aplodontia rufa. Next base: position 26,381 of record PVKS010018810.1, read on the forward strand.
GGTTCTAAATTTAAAATCCTCAAGTTGGAATTTAGTGTTGGCTGACCTTTGAATGTCTGTCCTTCGTTATTTGAGATTTGATCTACAAGTCCTACTGACTTCACATAATCACGGATTTGAATCACCCAGGATCAGACCAGGAGTGCAGACATGCCTGTCTTTCCAGTTGCTCACATGGGATAAGGGGACTCTCCCTGGTTCACCCTAGGCACAGTCCTCTTGGTGCCTGTTTCAATCATGCTGGGTTAAGCACACTCTCACCCCACAATATGTAATTACTAGGTTGGCTTGACTATGTCCCTTATGAGTTTCAATGTCACACCTCTTCTTGCTGCCACCTGGCCACTTGAAAATGGTTCTGCCAGACTCTGCCTGTCAGCCAAGTGATTTCAATTTCGTTTCGCTCAAGAACTTTGCCGCCTACTCTCTCTGGATCAGTTAGAATCTGCCTTTCTCTCTATCTTACGCGTTCTCCAAGTCCATTTTATTTGTTGGGCCTTCTTATTCTTGCCTGCAATCATCCTCCGCTCAGTACTGCCCAAGTGCCTTGTTATATAGAAATCTAGTAGTTGTTTCTAACAGTCTTCTCTCTTATTATACCAGATTTCTTTAGCAATAGTGTAAAAAGGCAAGATAAGAATTAAAGTAGAAAAGAGAAAAACAATAAGGACATTCCATTATAAAGACTAGAGAGATAAGAAATAGAGTTAAATCATATTGCTATTGTCTAAAACAACTCCCTGGATATTGTTTAAACATAGCTACAACTTTGAGTCAAGTATTCCTCTAAACTGCGTGAAGTATCACTTACATAAAAACACTTCAAGATCAACAAAGAAAAATTTTTCCCTGAATTACTATTTATTTAACTAAAGGTTATAATAATTTTTAAAAGACATTCAAATCTCTATGTGCTGTTAAAGAAGTCCAGTTCCTTTTCTATCTCAAAAACTCTTTCCCAGATTTATTTATTGAAATTACTTTGTTCAGTCAAGTTTGAAGAATCTGTCAGTAATAAGACACATATTGTCATTTCATTACTCATTTTCCAGTTCCATTGCACAAATATAAATGAGAAAGGTGTAATGCAAAAATATTTTATGTGAGACACTTGAAATCAAAAAGCTAATACTATTAAAATAGTAATAAGGATATTGCTTTTGATCAATTTCATTTTCCAATTTTTGGATGAAATACCAACTTTGTCCTAATTAGATAGATGAGGATAGATGGTAATATATAGTTGTATATATTCATTACACATTATATATGTGTGTACATATATATGTTTCCTAAATTAAAATATTCATAATTATCAAAATTCCTTTTGATACCTATGTTCTTATTTCTGATATTTTAACCTTGGAATTATCTGGAATAAAATGTAGTGTATCTTGTTGAAAAATAAAATACTGCTGTTTATATTTCTTTTGAAAAACTCATCATTTAGTCCAACATTAAAACTTACTTTCTTCACATATATTTGATACTAATTTCATTATATAAAACTTATAATGAAATGTATTAAAATTTATTGATTTCTCTTCACAAGGATATTACAGCAATGTTCCAATTTGTTTAATTTCATGTTATATTTTATTACCTGTGTGTTTAAGACTGCACCCATATGTTTAAATCTTCAGGAATGTATTGATCATTAATATTTTCTTAGTCCTTGGATTATTTTTTCAAATTAAATATAAAATATTTTATTATATAGAGATTGCATTAAATATGCATTAATGCTAAGAAATAATATCTTTTATAATGTTTGATATCTCTATTTATGATTTTTTCCAAATAATATTTACATATACTATGCAAAAATAACGTTTACATATAATAAATTTTTGTTTTACTTTGGAATAAAACAAATGGAATGATATCCTAAGAATATGAGATTAATTTTGTAACTATGACTGATAGTCAGGTATGTCGACTAACAGTCAAATTTTAGCTACTTCTATGAACCCTTATTTCACAATTGTCACTTAGCATTGTAGGTATTATATGTTTATAAATTTTATATAATAAAAATTATTTCAAAGAGCTAAGACATCATTATTATTATCATATTTAAGTTTTGTACTGGCCAGAGAGTTCACTTTGCAGATCATCCTATACTTTAAAGTGTTGATTACTGATTCATATATATATATATATATATATATATATATGCCTTATACATTTTCTCATCCTGCTTTAATTTCATTTACTTCCTTTTGTTTTCAAAATTAGTAAGCATTTGAATAACTATATGTTTGCAAGGTGGCTGTGATAGTCTTTCATGTAGTTGTTCTTTAAATCTTGCTCAGCAATTTTTTCCATGTATTATGATTTTTTGAAATGTCCACTTTGAAGAATCTAGTTCCTCATGTTACTTCTATTTTTACTGTTTTTCAGTCCTACTGAATCTCTTGTGTTATAGACATACTTGATTTTGTGGTGGATCAATGATTTCACTTTTTTCTTCTTTTTGTAACTGAGAAATTAAAATCCATGAGGGTGAAAGAAGAGATTTTTGGCAAACACACGCTGGTTAGCAGAAGAAAGTAGCCTAGTTGTCTCCTTTAGGAATTTAGGAGGATTGCTATTTTACATTCCACAGAAGCATTTGTGTACTTGATAATTGTTTTAAAAGGAACATGTTCTCTTACACACAGTAATGATCCCTGGTGCATCCTGTGACTCAAATGATTTCTTTAATAGTTTTTAGAGCTTGGAACATGCAGAAAGCTGAGTGCTCATTAAGATAAACTATAGGGCAAGGCTTATAGAAAAGTACTGTCTGGAAGAGATATATAAATTACACATGAAAACAAGAGATGTGGAGAGAAAAGCAATGATTCAAACACTAACAAGGAAGAAGGATTCCTTAGGAGGATTCTGCCTTTACCTACAACTGTTTTGTCATGGATTCAGTTGCAACCTCAAATCTTACAAATATCCCCTGAGTTGGAAACTAAGTGTTCTACAAAAACAAGTGACATATAAAAACCCTCAGTGTAGTGTCACTTCATTTAATATGAGTGTATATTCATGAATATTTCATTTGATATCATATAAAAGTAAAGTTTATACCAATAAAGAAGAAAGATCGTGAAATTTTTTTCAGACAACATTCTTTTTTCTTTTTTTTTAAAAACTATGTCCCTGATAAATAATATTTTGCCATGCTTGCTCATCAAATTGGGGCACAAATGTTTACTTCAAAGATATTTCAGAGTTTTGCTTTTATTGTTGTTGCTTCTTTCTTTTGTTTTGTTGTTTAAAGTATAGCATATATAATTAACTTTTTCTTTTATAACTAGCCTGATTTCACTTTGATAATTTTGTCTAGTTTTAAATTTCATTCTTCTTTTATCTCTATCCAGAAATCAATCTATAACAGAAAAATATTCACGCTTTATGTTGAGTACTGATGATTCTTTCAAATTTTTGTGATTTAAATGTTCAGAGATTTTGGATATTTTCTTCACTTCCCAAAATAATTATGCCACTTATGGAATATTAATTGTTTCTTGTGATTTTAGAGAGTGTTCCTTATTCCTCTTTGTGTTCTAAAATTTCTATCAAATTATATATTTATCTTCTAATACAGATCACCTATGGCCAAGGGTATATAAGACCTAGAGACCCTGGTTAGTATCTATAGATTTACACAAAAGTACTTTTTGTTACTACAGAGTAGCAGTAAGAATATAAGCTTTATGGTTTTAGTAAGCTTCACAAAGATAAGATTACAGTGCTTGAGGAGATTTTTGTCTTGTAGTTAGCTACTGTCAAAATGAACTCTCCCAGTGTGTTGCCTCAAGAAAATAAAAGTTCTGTCTTAGAAAAAAGATGCTTCAGTGATGCAGTGAGAGGGAGACCACCACTGCGGGAAAGGAGCCAGACATGCAGACAGCAGGGCACGTATGTTAGTATAATAAGCTTCTTTTCACACTTTGAGTTCTGAGAAATTTGGGAGGAGAGCTGAATTAAATGAAGTTACGGGTGCAGTTCTGAGGCCAGTCCTTTTATTTGGAGGACTGGCCTAGTCTACCCCTTGGGAACATGAGCTTGGGACAATATTACATTCAAGAATCTATTGAGGAGTCACATTGTGAGAGTTGTATCTGCCTTGGAGCATGTAATTGACATAGATGTTGGCATCCTGAAAATGCTCAACTTTGATCTATTCAAAAGAATCCTTACTTTAAAGTTTTCTAAATGTAACATATGGTGTTTTGGAATTCTATGTTGAAGAAGAAAAACAAACTTTAAATGTGTGTTAGTTAATATGGTGAAATTGTCATGTGTTTAGAAGCATATGCAAAAATTCAGAAGAGGAAGCAAATAGTTAAACTTAAAAAAAAAGGAACTGAGGTGGTCACTCAGTGGTTATGGCGCTTGCCTGGCATGTGTGAGGACGCAGGTTCAGACCCCAGCACCACATATTCAACTAAGTGTTGGAGCAACAAAAGCTGCAGGAAAAACTAAATAAAATGATTCTCTCTCTTTCTCTTTCTCTCACTGTCCCTCTCTGTCTTAAAAAACAAAACAACAACAACTAAACCAAAACAAAACAAAAGAAAACAGAAAATCTTTCTGAAAGCTTTATAATGCATAAAGTTTCTTCTTCTGAGAACCCAAAGGGATATGTGAAAAGAGAGGGATATCTCCCCTCTTATGGGAAGCTGGGTTTAAGTATGTCTTTTTTCATATGACATTCCTATTGATTCCATTATTTACCTCCTTCCTTCGGTCCTATCTGACGTCATTTTAAAATTTTTTTCACATTTTTACCACATTTTTATTGGTGCATTATAGTTTTACACAATGATGGGATTTATTGTTGCATACTCACAAATGCATACAATCTAACAATATAATTTGGCCATTATCCCTCCTTAGCACTTCTCTGTTCCCTCACCTCCTCTTACCTTCTGGTCCCTTTCTTTTACTGATCTTCTTTTAGTTTTTTAAAAATAATAACTCTGTATATTATGTATCAAACCACATTGAAGTTTATTTCTTGTAAAGTTGCAAATAAGTCTAGAAGAATTCATTTCAAGAAAATCATATGTTATGTAGTGGGTTAGATGACATGCTATTCATAAACAAATCAAAAAATGAAAAATTCTAAAATTATTTGGAAATGCATATATTTGAACAGAGACAATATATACACTATTCCAGTATATACATAGGATTATATATAGGGTTATATATGCTGATATATTAACACATATATGTATGTGCATATATATGTATACATATGTACTATAAGAGTTCAGTGTTGTAGAAAACGGCAGGATTTAATATTGTTTATGATTCATAATTAGCTTTTACTGTTAGGGAAAGAATAAGCATTTCTATTATCTTTGTATCATTCTGTGTCTTTTTCACTGAACTCGAAAGAGAAAATCTTTCAGTTTTATGGACTTTTCTTATAGGGTTCAGCCAGATAATCCAGATAATCCCATCCTTCAACAATATGTAATGTCCATCACACCTCCAGAGACTCTTTTGCACATGAAGTAACATATTAACAGGTTCCAGGCATGAAGTACTAGACATCTTGGAGGAGGGAAGGCTAATTATTCTGGTCATTCTACCTTTCAATAATATAATCCATAGAAAATCATCATTTTAATCAAATGTATGTAAAATCCAAAATGAAACTTGGGAATATACCCTAATGAATTGCCTAAAAGAAGGTATATCTGTGTTATGGTTCTAGTTAGAATACTGAATTTCACTAGAAAGCATTATTCTCATCTCAAAAATATTAAATTGAATCAACTACCAATACCAATGTTTTCAAATTCATTATTGATCTAAAAATATAAGAAACAAATTAATTAATTATCAAAAAAGGATCCCCAGAAATCTTTTGCTAATATTACCCCTAACCTTATATAGAGAGATGTGAATTATCCAGGGAAGAGAGTAGAAATTATACAAATTTGAATTGCCTTGGTGGAGGGATTAGAAATCGAAAAAGCTCCAATGGCAAAACCCACTCTGGTACGATATGTGATGTATGTGAAATAGAAAGAGTCTTGAATGGCCTAACTACAAATACACTCTCAACTCTGCTCCCATAAGCAGGCAAACAAAGCTCCTGCCAACCTGTGGAAGTATTTAAAAGAGCTAATCAATCTCATGTTCTCCTAGGAACCTGTACCCTGCCGCATCGATGTTACAAAGGCTACCTCTCCACTACCCAGGATGTTCACACTTTCTTATATGCATGTGGCCTTGAATGTCATATAGCACTGTTCTCCCTTAAGAAAGCTTGTATGACTAATTCACTCTGGTCAATTTTATCTGTTCAGTACTGGGTATCATCTGTTGGGTAAGTCCCATATTCCCAGGGTGGGAATCCTTCCATCACCAACAGAATAAATAAGAGATCATTAAAACCCACACCACAGAGAACTTAACTGATACCCACATTTCCAGTGAGGCAGTACCACACATAAGATACATAACATATAATATATAATTACAGTGTATAAACAGACACCCAATGTATCTGTAGCATTAAAATACCATGGTGGGGGGCCCTGGAGCAGTGGCTCAGCTATTAGAACATTTGCATGTCATTCTTAAGGACTCGGGTTCAAAGCCCAACACCACATACACAATTAAGTGTTAGAGAAACAAAGGCCAGATTAAAAAGCAAATAAATTTGATTCTCTCTTTCTCTCTCTCTCCTCTGCCTTTCTAGAAAAAAAAAATGCCATGGGGGGCAGTAAGTGAGTCGGGGGAAAATGTTAGGCAGTCAGACCAGTAAGAATGTTTGAATCAATCAAGGGAAAACAGGTTTTCTTTTAAAATCAATTTGATATCCCCAATGCTAATAAGGAAGGTCTGGCAAGATGAGTCCAGATGTACACACTCCCTTCTGCTAAGGAAGGAACCACATTCTTTCTGTTGTGCCTGAGGCATGAACCAAAGACTAGACCAGAACTCCCTGTGCCTGTGTCTTAGGTAAGGGGGCAAAGAAGCAATGACCAAGTGAGAAGAGGACGTCATATACAAAGGGCAAACCTAACCGCCTCTTTGGCTCTGTCCCCTTCTCCCACGCTGGTGTAAGTCTGCTCTTTTTCCTGTGATTTTCTTAAAATAAAGTCTGTCTACTACGCTTGCCTCAGTGTCCCTCGGTTTCATTCTTCAACTCCAAGAGTACACGAACCCAACATTCACAAAACCGGCATCATTTGGACAAAAGAAACTATAAATAATTTTAAAACGCTGGTCTACTGAATGGTGTCTTTAAGCCAATGGCTCAAGGCAGGATAAAACTGGCTAAAAAACTCGTTTACATTCAAACACCTCTCTGAGAGTGAGTTAGCTACTGTAAGGAGCCTTAGGAAAAACTAATCGAGCTGTGAGACATCTTCCAAATGGAATAGGAGAATTCAGAAATGCATGACAGTGGCCGTTAAGACACAGGAGACACAGCGTGAAAGCTGACGGGCACACGAGGATGTCCCCGAGTACAGCTGCCCTGTGGTAAACTGCGGCCAGGGCAAAGCTAGGAGAAATATCTGTGAGGTGAGCAGTGTCTAAACGATAACAAGGTGGCGGCATAATCAGACATAAATCTAAGGAGGCCATGGTAGAAAGGGCCATTCAATGAAAGGACAGAGAGAATGTTCTGAGGTAGAGAAACTACGAACAGATCCGGGGAGCAAAGCAATCTCAGCAGCAAGCTGAACGCCAGTGCTGGGTTGCACGTAATAGTAGAGACTCAGGCAGCTATGAAATCTACATTGCGTTTACAAAATCCTGATCTGACTGTCAAAACAGGTACACCATAGTGAACTAAATATAAAGTTGTAACAATTTAACATGGCAGTGTGGGCCTGTAATCCCAGCAACTCCAGAGGCTGAGGCTGGAGGACTGTAAGTTCAAAGCCAGCCTCAGCAACTCAGCATGACCTTCAGTAATTTAGCAAAATAAAAATAATAATAATAAAAAAAGGCTGAGGATGTTGTTGAGTGATTTAGGTGCTGCTGGATTAAGGTGGTGCTGGATTAAAAAAAATAACAATTCCATTACACATATAACACATTGTCACAATTTAGCTAGTTAAAGCAACACATTCATCACTCCTACATATTTGTGAGTCAGGAGCCTGAATGTGTGTTCTTCACTTTCTAGGCTGCTATAACTAAATGCTATACACTGAATGGCTTATGAATAAGACATTCACTCCTTATAGTTTCAGAGGTTGGCAAGTGCAAGATCAAGGTGCCAGGAGATTTGGCATCTAGTAACAGCCTTCCTTACAGATAGCACTTCTGCTTATGTCCTCACAAGATGGACCTGGTAAAAGGTCTTTATTGGATGACTTTACTAAGGGCAGGAATTCAATTCCAGAGAACTCTGACCTCCGAAGAACACTTCCTGAATTCCCCAATTCCAGGTATCAGAATTTGAGGGTTGGGATTTCAAAACATGAACTTAGTGAGGACAAAACTGACATAAACATGGGGACCATGACAGTGCAGCTTGATTGAGTCTCCCCACAATGCTTCATTCTAGAGGTTTCCGTGGCAGGTGCTTCTTCTTCCCCACTGCCTCACTCTCCAACCCAATTTCTTTCAAATGAGTTGTAGTATTCAAAAATAAGTATTACAAAACTGTATATTACCAATCTTATACACCAAGGAATGAATGATAAATTCAGGTGTCTATGGAATATCTTTAAAACTATTCCCATCCTCCACAGATGAGTGGAGACCCTTGGTTCTCTCTCTGGGTTAAGCTGATTTTACTAAGCATAATTTCTTCCAGAGTCATCCATTTACCTTCAAAGGCTGCAATATCATTGTTTCTAATTGCTGTGTAATATTCCATGGTATAAATGTACCACAGTTTTTGGATCCATTCATCCAGTGAGGGACATCTGGGTTGTTTCCATAGTCTAGCAATAGTAAATTGAGCTGCTATGAACACAGATATTTCTGTGTCACTATTATGTGCTGATTCTAAATCCCCTGGAAAGATACCCAGGAGTGGAATAGTAGGGTCGTATGGTGGGCTCAACACTAATTTTTTGAGGATTCTCCACGCTGCTTTCCAGAGGGGCTGTATCAGTCTGCAGCTCCACCAACAGTGTGTTAGTGTGCCTATCTCTCCACAGCCCCTCCAGCATCTATTATTGTTTATTTTCTTCATTTTTGCCATTCTTACTGGCGTATGTGGAGGCTGGAACTAGACCCTGGCCATTGAGAAAGGTGGTCTATTATCATGTGTTAAATTGAGATAAGGTGTAATGTTATACAACCTAATACTTTTTCAGAGATGTTGTGGGTAAGGGAAGGGAGGGATATGGGTGGGTAATTGGGGGGGCACTCCTGGGGGTAAATCTAGTATCCAGAAACTATACACATTTAATATTATTTTGTTAAAATCTTGTAAGGTTGTTAAAAAAATAAAAAAATAAGAAAAAAAAAACTATTCCCATCAACAAAAAGGTCACTATTCTATTTTCCATCTAAAATTATACCCTTGCTTTTTCCATGTTTGCCTTTTGTCCATCCAAGCTCACTATAGAGAGTTATAAAATGAATTCCATATAATAGCAATTATTTTATTGACCATAATTCAATATATAATAGCAATAGGGATGAACTCTATTTCCATATGGAGAATGATTTACTAAATATTCTGCTCTGATAGAAAAAAATCAATAAAATGAGTTCTTTCATTTAATTAAGAATCACACTAACTCCCCTTGCCCAATGAAGGCTTGCCTGTATTTGAATTCCTTTCATGCATTTTGTCATGTTATGCTATATGATGTCCTAACTTCCTCAATACTTTCAAGGTAGTAGTTTCCAATTCAACGGCTTTCATGTGTCTTACTTTACAAAGTTCTAGCAAGTCACAGGCTACATTAAACTATTTCATCCTAAGCCAGCATCCACACAATTTTCAAAGCCTGAACAAAAGTCAGAACTAAATATAACTGTTTCTGCTACTTGCACTCTAAATATAAATGCCTTACACGTTACTATTCCCAAGTGTAATCGACAATTCAAAAACCCAGAATGATCCACAAACACTGTCAATACTTCTGCTGCCTACTGAGTTTTAATATTCTCTGGGGAATAAATGTAGACAGAAAAAAAAAAACTAAAGAAAAATAAGAAAAGGAGAAAACATATCTGTTATAGTTCACCAAGTCTTAAGTTAAATACATACCAATTTGCACAGTCTAATATCTGTGATGTCACTTAGAGAAAAAATTATTAACTGCAAGATTAATTTTGCTGCCATATGATTGTCTTCAAAATTAAAATAATCACCATAATAAAAAAGGAAGGTAGCTAGTCTTTTAGTGATACAGTTTCTTATGCTCTGCTCCCTGTGAGGAACAGTGAACTATTTGTACTGGTAATAAGAATCTATGAGTGAGGTATTTATAAAATTCTATAGACTTTTACCCCCATTATACCTCGATAACTAAGTTAAGATGTGAGATAAAATGGCAGATGAAGAAAATAAGGCACAAAATTTGAAGTCTCTCTCCTAGGATCATGGTTTGTGAGTGAAGCCAAATGCAGAGTGGCTCTGAGACTGCACTTCCACATACGTATCCTATTCCCTCCGCCATGGCCTTCTTCTCCTGTGGCTAAATGAAGTGAAAAGAACTGACACTTACTTAATTTGCAGAGACATGAAATGAGACCCAAAGCTTTACCTAGACAACAGTCTATTTTATATTTTTTTGCAAGATTCATTATTTCATTTGATAGATATGTATGAAGTACCATTATGTTCCAACAAATGTTATAGATACTGGGAACACACTTATGAACAAAAAAACAAAATACCTTTGTCCTTTATTAGGTAATCATTTTGAAGAGAGATTGACAAATTTTTTAAAAAAAGATAATTTACCTAGCATGATGGCATATAAAAATTCCTAAAGAAAATAAATAATGAAAATGAGGATCTAGAGTTTTAGAGAAATTATTAAAATTTGGAGTAAATGTGTGTGGTGGTGGCAGGTGGTGGGATCAGACCAGGTCTCACTAATAGGAAAGTACGTCTCAATTTAGTATATTGATCCCTTACTAACTTTAAAGAGACAAGAATAGTTGTTATTTTTAACAGCAGCCACAACAAAACTTCCTAAGTTCCCGCTAGAGGGGAAAAGAAAAGATCAGAATTTTATTTAATTATATTCTGCCCATCAATTCTACTGATATTCTTACTGGGGAAAAATAATATCTGAAATCAGCTGTAGAACTTCTCTATAGACCAAGTAGGAATAAAGGGGTTAACCATCAGAGCAGGAGCCTCATAGTAATTCAAGGAACATGAGATTCCTCACCTTGCATGTTGTAATGCTCCCAGCCCAGAGAAATAATAATTTGCAGAAATAACATCAGGAAGTAAGGGTTGAATGCTTCTCATAGCTTTCTGCAAAGTAAATGCAGTTCCTACTGACCACGATCTCGTGATGAGACATTGATGGTTCTATTCCATGTACTGCTTTTTATCTTCAATATTTTGCAGGTCATGGCATAATTTCTTGAGTTAAACATTATTAAAGTAAAAAGAGGCAATAAGCAATTATTTTTCACTTTTAAAATCATTACAGACATCATACCCAAAAATATACAGAAATAAATATATAGATTATATAAAAGCAAATATATATATATATATATATATATAGGCAAAATTTTAATGGATTGATGCATGACAGATTCTTATCTAGAATTTCAAATGCAGATATTTCTAGTTTATATAAGATCGCTAGAAAGAGGATAAATGTACCTTCATTTGCAACACAAAAACATAAAGATTAACATAATGTTGATTATTAGTAAAAGTTTCCAAATAAATGTTTTCTATTTTTTAAAAAATATACAAATGTTTTTTTTTTACATAAACAACAGGGAATCAATTAGCTTTTAATCTGGGACTAAGTGGGCATATCTGATAAATGATGCCTTGTATTCAACTCCACTCAATTTCAGTGAAGGAATCCATTTTCAGAGTTGAAATGATCTGAATGTAAAACAAAGATGGAATAGCTCATCTTGATTATACAATAGTAAAATATCACTGTATCATGCAGAAGTAATGCTCATGTGCTGTTCTGCTTCTTGTGCATATGAAGCAGCAGAAAGCCTGAGGAATTCAGAGCAAACATTGGTTGAAATGATGGTAATGGGATTTAGCAAACACCAGGAGTCCTGGCAGACTTTAATTGAACACATACATTTGAAAAAACTGGGTGGTAAAAAGTGTTGAATCAAGAATATATAGTACAATCGAGAACATGTTACTTTTCTTCTTGAAAATATGAATTGGAATGTGTAGAGTATGCTCAGACTTGTCCAGTTGTCATAATAAAAAGTAAAATAAAATGATTCTTTGTCTCTGTACACTGTGTGTATGTGTGACTATAGAGTTTATAAATACCAAATTACCTAGAAACATAGGAAGAGGACTGGATTGGTGGCTCAGTGGTTATGCACTTGCCTGGCATGTGTGAAGATGCAGGTTTGAACCCAAGCACCACATACACAACTAAGTGTGGGAGCAACAAAAGTCACATGAAAATATGAAATAAAATTGATTCTCTTTCTCTCTCTCTCTCTCTCTCTCACTGTTCTTCTCTTTAAAAAATAAATCTAGAAACATGGGAAGAAATTGCTAGTGTTTTTATTTAATGTAAATTAAACCACATAAGGGGACCCAAATATGCATCCAGGCAGAATACCACATGTCCTTATAGATTGCGAAGTTTATGTACATATAACAATGCCAAAGAGAATGTTCTCAGTTTCACTGAAGTGAATCCATCTGAGGCTGAAGCTTCACCATCAAACTTGGCACGATTCCTGAGAAAGTATGAACAGTCTACCTTGCAGGCACACACATTATACTTAATAAGTTGCTATGTTTTCTTTAAGGAGCTAATCTGAAGAAACATGTAATTAAATAATGGATTGCGAGTACCTGTTTTGAATAAATAAAAAAAATGGGCACTGGTTACATTTTCATGTTGGTATCTGTTACAGTCTAATTTTTTTTTTTTTT
>PVKS010018811.1:0-39447 GCA_004027875.1 Aplodontia rufa
GAGTTCTTCATACACCCTCCCCCCTCCCCATCCCCCTCCCTACACCTCCAAGTATCGTAGGGAGCTTTCCCTCTGTTGCACTGAAAATCATTCAATTTGAGGTTTTGTTAGGTCAGCCTTCTGTCCTACTGCTTCAACATAAATTCTAGTATCAACAGATGAGAGAAACCATTTGGCCCTTGAGTCTCTGAGCTTGGGAGACTTCACTAAGCATAATTCTGTCCATGGAGATTGCATTTTGAAAAAAAATAGTACCTGGTAAGAACTTTCTTTTTCTTTTTTTTTTTTTTTTAAGAGAAAGGGACAGTGAGAGAGAGAGAGAGAGAGAGAGAGAGAGAGAAAGGGAGAATCAATTTTATTTAGTTTTTCATGTGGCTTTCATCGCTCCAACACTTGGTTGAGTATGTGATGCTGGGATTAGAACCCAGGTCCTCATGCATGCCAGGTAAGTGCCCTAACTGCTGAGCCACCACTCCAACCCTGGGAAGACCTTTCTGAAGAGCTAGAACTTAAATGAAGTGAAGGAGAGAGCCATGAAGACAGTGTTCCCCGGCAGAGGGATCAGAAATGCAGGAGTGAACAAGACATATAGGGTGGCTGGACTGGAGAGAGGAGTGAGAAGACCCCAAGGAGGTCGAGACCATCTGAGGAAGGACTTGGGCTTTGGATCCATTTGTGGATCTTGAGTGAGGGAGTGATGTGAAGTAATAGCCACATATGTTGCTGGGTGACAAGACATGTTATGGTATCAGGAGTGAACACAGAGCAACCCTTTGGGAGGCTGGTTCACCTAACCAAAGCCAAAATGACTGTGCTTTGTCCAGTAGTAGCAGGCAAGGCAGGAAGCATGGACAGATTTGAGTTCTATTTTGAAGATACAGCTCTCAGGATTTGATGATGTCATGGCATTCTTTGCTTATTCATTGTCCATTTCTGGCAGTAGAAATTACTCTCTGAAAAGGCAGAGACAGGTTTCTGCTTTCTCTGATTTTTCTTTTTATTGCTCTAGTGTAGTTTCTAAAATAGTGCCTGGTGTATAACCAGCATTCAGTACATATTTTCTATATATTTATTTAATAGGAACATAAGGAAAAAAGAGGTGTCGAAATGGCTCCGTCCTGAGGTGGGGTTCTTATATGCCCTCATCCTGATTCATTATCATGGTTCAGCTTTACTGCTATGCTGTTCTCAAGACAAGTGGATAGGGAAAGTTCACACACACATACAGAGGGAGAGGGAGAGAGGGAATAAAAACAGAGAGGGAGGGAGAGGACACGACCTTGGGAGATCAGTTAATACAGCCCCATGCCCTCAAATGATATAGTCATGTTCCTTTTGACAGAACTGAGAACCAGAGCACTGAAATGACTTACCTAATATAATTAAACCTAATGATGATAATAGGTACATTTATTTTGCATTTACCATATGTCAGGTCCATTGCAAAGTGCTTCCTCACAGAAGGAGGAACTGTTGGCATCCCCATTTTACAAATGAGGAAAATGTGATGCCACAAGGCCATCCGAACAGGAAATTATGGAGCCAGGACTTAAATCCAGGTTCATTTTGCTTTTAAAGCCACAACACTGTACAGTGCCGGTAGTTACATAACCCACTACGTTACATACACTGATGTTGATCTCCTTACCCTCCTGGGTTAAGTAGATGAGGGCAACACAGAGATTCATGAATAACTGGCTTTGTGGGTTCCTTCACTGACTAAGACATCCGAGTCCTTTTGGACTTGGTTCCTATTAAGCTAAAGAAGTGAGACGAGAATCAATCTATTACCTATTGTTCACTATACCTGCTTTTAATCTCCCTCTCCCACCATGGATCACCATTAATGAAATGTGTGTCAGGTTAGCTTGAACACATGGAATTCTGTGTTGTTAGGACAAACTGAAGACCTAAGGAACTGATTTCTAGAATCTATTCAAATCATTCAGAAGTTATTATAGTTTATCTTTCTTTTATGTCCAAATCAGTTACAACTCCTAGAAGGGAAAAACCTTCCCATATACTACATAGATCACTGATTATCTTTGATTACCTTTTCAAAGTTTCCATGCATTTCAATGCTATATTGATCAAGAGTATTTTTCAATGTCTTGTACTTATTCACTTATATTAGCCAGTAGCTAACACTGAGCCACCAACTTAGTATGGCATCAAAGCAAAGTAAAAATTCCAAGCACCTCCTGCCATGTCAGATTTTCAAAAGCTAACAAGTTGAATTTCTCTCCACTTTTATAAGAATGTAGCTTTAAAAAAAAAAGAAAGAAAGAAAGAAAGAGGGACAGTGAGAGAGAGAAAGAAAAAATCAATTTTATTTAATTTTTCATGTGGCTTTCCTTGCTCCAACACTTCGTTGTGTACATGGTGCTGAGGTTCAGATCCACATCCTTGCACATGCCAGGCAAGCACTGTAACTGCTGAGTCACTGCTCCAGCCCCTAGAATGTAGCTTTTATTAAATAAGTATTGGAATTATTAGATGCTTTAAAAAATTATTTAACACTAGAATACTAGAAAATGTGAAATGGTCATAAAATCAAACGTTTCCTATCATATGAAATGTACATAGGGGTGTATATACGTGTGTATAAAATCAGGAAGGACAGGCATAGAATTTTAAACTCTAATTTTAATCAATTTGACTGATGATGAGCCTACAGTTTAGACCAAGCGCTGGACAGATATGATACATGGCAATAATAAATTGCATGTAGAAAACCAGTACAGAAAGATTTCCCATTCTCTAGTATGAAGAGATCAAAAAATCCACTGCTTTTGGTCTATATCAAGTTATGATGCCTATTCAGTGCCACACTGTCTCATGTGAGAAAGATATAACAGTACCAAAGGAACTTTAAACTACTATACTAACAGCTAACATTTGGAGATGCTAACACCAGATACTATTCTAAGCATTTAAAATGCATTAACTCAGCCCTCAGCATGACTGCATGAAGCAGATAGGATTATTATTGTCATATTGCAGCTGAGGACAATGTGCAATGTAAAATTGAGTGACTTACACAAATGATGTGTCAAGCAAATGGCTGAGCAGGGATTTAAATGCAGGCAGTCTGGTTCCAAAGCTCGGATTTTTAACCACTGCACTCCAGGGTCTCTCAACAACCACGAGATAATCATTTGAATAACATCAGTTTGAAAGCTGTGAGCATGTGCTAGGCCTTACTGTTGAATCATCTTATCTTTTATCTCATTGAATCCTTCCAACAATCCAAAAAAGTCAGGTTTGCTTTCCCAGTTTTAAAGTGAGGATCACTTTAAATAAAGCTTTGGTTTATCTTGTTTGCTATTTTATTATCTCCAACGTGTTATTGGTGTTAGGGAGGCAAAAATAGGATGAGTGCTTGAGAACACAGGACCTCAAGACTGGAAGGGAATTGAAAGCAACTAGTCTCCACTTTATTTTTATTTTTTTAAAGAGAAAGGGACAGTGAGAGAGAGAGAGAGAGAGAGAGAGAGAGGATCAATTTTATTTAGTTTTCCATGTAGCTTTCGTTGCTCTGACACTTCTTTGTGTATGTTGTGCTGGGGTTCGAACCCAAGTACTTGGGCATGCCAGGCAAGCACTGTAACTGCTGAGTCACTGCTCCAGCAGCCTAATCTCCACTTTAAAAGAAAAAAAATTAAGTCCAACCCTACAGCGGGGCTTAAACTTCTCCTCCATTAACTCTGATGAGAATTGAACCTCTCTCCACCAACCAGGTTGTTACTTCTAGACCTTTCCCACTGGATGGAAAAGCTGAAAATTTTCAGACTAAAAGAGGAAAACCTCTCCTCACCTTAAAGAAGCTGAAGTAAAACTGTATGAAGTCATTTATTAGAAAAACTCCACAGTAAAGAGTTTAAAAAGCTGTGAGAATTCAAGACTACTGCCAAAGCTATTAATTTTCTAAACCATAAAAAACTGAAGGAGAATAAAGATGGAAACTGACAAGCCAAACTACAGGAAAAATCACTAGTAGAGATGACCGTGCCTCCTCTCAAGAGCATAAGGAGTTTCATAGCCAGACCTGGAAATGGCATACATTGTTTCTTCCCAGATCCCATTGGCCAGATGCCAGTCACATGGGCAAGCCTAACTGCAAAGGAGGCTGGGAATTGTAGTCTTCCTATGTAATTAGGAAAATGAAACAGGTTTTGAGATGATTATTTCTGTCCTCGATTACAATAATTGTTATAATTCTACCCCCACATTTCCACTTAATAATTGGGAGGGCAATAATGTAAATGAACCAAGTGAACTACATCCCTAGCTTCTGACATTGTTAAAATATTGTAGGGAGAACATTAAATATTTATTGAATGAATGGATGAATTAACCTCAGAAGTGTGGACATGACAAATTTATCACCCTGAAAGTCTGGGACATGGAAACAGGAAAAGGAACTCTCTTTGACTGACCTCCCCACTAACTTTCATTTCTTCCCCAGAAATTATATGGATAAAAGTTACTTTGAGGAGCATGGAATGCTGGAATAAACTCCCTAACACAAGACCAAGCAAGAGTTAAGTCTTGGTGTTTTGTTTGTTTTTTTTTTTTTTTTTTTTTTTGAGAGAAGGACTGTATAAGAGAGAGAGAGAGGAGAGAGAGAGAGACAGAGAGAATTAATTTTTGAGTTTTTCACATAGCTTTCATTGCTCTGACACTTAGTTGTGTACATGGGTTGCTGGGGTTTGAACCCATGTACTTGCGCATGCCGGGCAAGCGCCGTAACCACAGAGCCACCCCTCCAGCCCCTCAGTCTTGGTTTTAACACTTTCTAGATATGCGGTCTTTAGCAAACCCTTCACCTCAATGGACTGCAGATTCCTCATCTAGAAAGCCTGGTGGGAGTGCGTATTTAGGGACTATCTTGGTGCGCACCCAACAGTCCTTTTACATCTTCTTGGATAACAGAAATCCAGTTTTTTCTAAGTGGCGGTGCACTCACCCCTGGGGGGAATAATCGTGATGGTTTAAGTCAAGGATGGAAATTCTTTTCTTTTCGCACTAATTAGTGTAAAGGTAGGACTTGTGAACGAGTTATGACCAATGAGATTAAGGGGAAATTTGCTGGAAATCTTCAGGGAAAGTTAGTCTTCCCTTGCATGCACTAGGAAAAGGCCCTGTTGGCCCCACCCACTGCCTTCTTAGGAAGCTGTGATGTCAGAATGTGACATTTAGTCTGCTGCAACCCACCTGGGACCTTGACAGGAGATATTGCACTTACACTGGAGATCCAGCATAGAAAGATCAGAAGAGCTAGGGTCCTCACTGACATTGTTGAGCTTCTGAAACAACCCCAGGGCAACCTCTTTCCAGTCATAGTGTTCTATGAAAAACGTGCACTCATTGTTTAAAACACTTTACTTGCATGTCTTATTACATGCAGCCAGGAAAGCTCCAAACTTCTGGACCTTTTAGAGGTCTTTGCACTCCAAAATTGTCAGTCTTGAACAACACTTTGAAAGAAAAGAGCTAGCTATCCCAGAATATATAAAGGGAAAAGAAGCATTTAAATGGGGGTGGAAGGGAGAAACAATTGAAGATTGCTAAACCCAGGTACCTCAACCAGGTGACAAGCATGGTATAAAGGCTTAAATGAAAATTGGAACGCCCATAGAAACAAAAAACTGGGACAGGTCCCTGGGCAGAATGGAAGAGAACCGATGCAAGTCTATAGGAATAAAATTAGGAAATACAACCCGGGCAAATGTGCAACTTTATCAAGAAACCAATGGCCATTTAAAAGTCTTTTGAGAGGCTAGAGCAGTAGTTCGACAGCTACGCTTGCCTGCCATATGCAAGGATGAGAGTTCAAACCCAACTAAGTGTTGGAGAAACTAAAATGAGATGAAAAGCTAAATAAAATTGATTATCTTCCCAACCGTCTCTTTTACTGTTCCTCTATTTAAAAAAAAAGTCTTTTGAGGGGCTGGAGCTGTGACTCAGGGGAAGAGTGCTTGCCTGGCATGCACAAGGACCCAGGTTCAAACCCCAGCACCACATACACAACTAAGTGTTGGAGAAACTTAAGCCAAATGAAAAATAAATAAATAAAATTGATTCTATCTTTCTCTCTCTCTCTTTAAAAGTTTTTTGAAATTATATTCATTCGAAGCAGGTACTCTTTTGATAAGAGAACTAAAAACAGGTGACTTTAAAAGGATCCCTTTCCATTTAAATTTTATGTGTCTATGATTGGTTTTTATTGTTGTTGCTGTTTTGGTTTGGTTTGGTTTGGTTTGGTAACTGTCATCTTTCCAGAAAAGACCACCTATGCTCAGTTGATTGCAACAAATTGAAAGTCAAACCAGAATAGGGAGTAAAGAGCTGAAGATTGCCTACAGCTCTCATACAAAGCAAAGTTTTTCACCACCTTTGTCTGACTCCATAATTGACATTAAACTTTTCTAGAAAATCTGTGATCATTGTCTGACACTGTATTTGGTACTTATAAGGTACTCCATAAATATTGGTTGAATCTGATTTTGTAGACATAACTTACTCTGTTCTATTTAGAACAGTAACCAGAACAAATCGAAGGGTGTCAATAAGCAAGAACACTTCTGCGGTCTTCCTGAAGGAACATCATGACCTCCTATTCCACTTTGAACACTAGATCAAACAACCAATATTTATTAAATGCTATGTCCACACATTGGCATTTATTTTCTCGTTTAATGCTCAAAATATTCCTCCCTCTGGGAATCTTTATTCTTTTTGTTTTACAAGTGGAGAAACTGAGAATTAAATTCAGTCACCTTACAAGGTCATTCAGTGTAGAAAGTAGCAGAACTCAAGGCTCATTCTATCTGACTCTAAAATCCACTCCTGGCCACTGTACTACACTGCCTCTCAAGAAAAGAAGAGGAATATGAAAAGGAAGAGTGAGTTCTGTAACAGTCAGGGTGAGAAGGAAGTTGCTTCTCAGTAGGCAGGATCAAAGAAATGCAGGCTCAGAGAAGGAACTGGAAATCGAACAAAATCTTCCTTGGAGAGTTGAGAGTACTAGAGAAGGGAGATGACTCAGCATGGAGTTAGGGTAGAAACAGGTAAAATTGAAAAAAAATAAAACTAAATATAGACTTCTTAAATAATCAGGGAGGAAAAAAGAATTGGGCCAAGAACAGTTAAATTCAGAGATCAGTGCATCTGGACTTCTCTGGTAACTGAAAATCTCAAAACAAGTTTTTACCTCCTCGACTGGATTCTTCCTAATTCAGCTTTTTTGGTATCTGGTGGAGCTCTCGTTCTGCAAAAAGCAAAACATTTGATGAATCCTCCTCCTGCCTTGTTAGCAATTTCTTCTTTTAGAAGATCCAGGGAGCAATGATGAGGGGCACATGACTGGCGGGGTTTGGGGGACTTTGCTGATGAGATCAGATTTTCAAAGGGCATGCACAAGAAGAGGGAATGAGGGACACGTAATCAAGAATGAATGCACAAGTCCAGCAAAGCTCCATAAGGATAATGTCTAAGAGGCTAAAGCCCCAAATCTCAGGGGCTAATAAAAAAAAAAAGAAAATACTAAGAATAATTTTCTTAAAGAAAGGATATTTTTTAGTTCATCTATAGAATAGACCAGCTGCTTGGGGTTGAGAGTGTAATGCTAACAGATTTTTTAAAAAGTAACAAAAGGGAACAAGTGGCAAAATCAAATTAGAATAAATTTTTATAAAGAGGTTAATGTCAAAAATGTGAATGAGATCTCTTGGGACCATCAGAGATGGTGTAGAAACCCTGGTCAAGCAACAGCAGAGCTGTTACCAACCCTAGGTTGGAAAGGACCCAGGGAGAGAATTTGCCAGAACCTAGAACAAGAGAGGGTTGTATAAAGCACAGAAGGTTAAGAGGAGCAGACTCCTTCCAAAGAAGGACATAGCACACCTAAGGTAGCCTTGCAAGAGGTGGAGCAGGCACAAATCCCTGATCTGCTCCCCTTTCTTTGTCTACTCCCTTGCCAGACCCCTCAATGGCTCAACCCAGCTGTGACAAGGAGGGTCAACAGAGAGGGAGTGGAGTGAGAAAGGCTCAAAACGAATCATGGGAGGTCCGCAGAAGAGAGCGGACAGCCACCTCAATGCCTTTGCGCTTCTAAATCTACCACATGCCGTGAGCATAAACAGTAACCAGAACACATCTGTGGAGACTTCTCTGGCTCTAACCACTTTCGTTTCCTACATCTGTATTTGCATCTGAGCCGTTATTAGTGGTGCAACTCTTCTCCAGTTCTGCACATTTTCTTGGAACAAAATGCCTCTTTTCTACATTGCTACAAAGGAACAAGTTTTGTAGGGCTGTCTAGGTTTTGTGGGGTGAGAACCACATGCCCAACTACCTTGAGGCCTTCAGCAGAGGCAACTGGTATCAAAGAGTCTTGTTTGCCTTCTATTATTTAGCCTTGATTCTAGGAAGAAGCCTTCCAGTGGGGGATGCATATCCCAGCCTCTCTTTCTTCTTGATGGGGGTCAGGTGACTTGTTCTGGCCAATGGAATGAGAGTAAAAGTGATGGGCAGCTCCACAGAGCCAAGGCGAATGTTGTGACCTCATGTGACCTCACTCTCCTTTCCATAGCAACCTGAGTCCTGTGTAAGGATGGTGGGGAAGTATCCTAATTCTTAAATTACCACTTACACGAAAGCCACTCAGGAGAGTCTTCTGACCAATATATCCACATTTTGAAAGCAAGAAGTAAACTTTTATTATAAATGTTAGTTTATCCTGACCTGTATAAGGCCCTTTGCTCTGAAGTTACTTCCTATAATCCCCTTTCAATTTCCCCACCCTTGGCTTCAAATTATAGTATTTGGAACAAAACCGTAGGGTAGAAAATCCTCTATTAGCTCCCTTACCAAGATTTTGCTGCTTAACCATTTTGCGTAGCAAGCATTTGCACTGATATTTTAAAGGATATCCAAATGATTTTTATTTTGGTGAAATTGCAGTGTGAGGCAGTTCTGGAATCAGAAAGAATATGGTATTTGAAGTATTCGAGTCCAAATTCCACCACTTATTTATGCAGCCTAACCTTGAGAGATCCCATCAGCTCTCCTCTCTGTCAAAGAAGGATATTAATAAAGCTTCACTGTCAAGTTGTTGTGAGGATCAAATAAGATAAGGGACATGGAAACATTCTGTTCACTATGAAGCCTTAGATGAAATTAGTTCTCTTCCCCATTAAAAGGGAGTCAAGTTGCATTTGCCTTTCAAGATCATTCTCTCCGGATGTGGAGTTGTCACATTAATTCCCAACACCTTCTTTTTGCTCATGGTCAGGTTCACTTCTGCCCACTCTCACCTCTATTAACAGGAAAGTCACTCTCTACTGTTTGAAACTTTTGTAATTTGAGTTTTGCCCAGGGAAGAATGATTTTTAAAAAAATGGATCCAAAAGCAAATTAATAGAAATAACTTCTGTATATCTGAGGGCTATGGTTTAAGTAAAGCTCATTCTGTGCCCTGGGCAATAGGTTCACATTGAAGTTGTTTAATTTCTCCTATATGTGTGCACCCACATGCATGTGTGCCTGCACACACACATACATGCAAACACAAAAACCGGTGTCTAAATACCCTGGTTTTTTTTTCAATTCCAAGGAGATTATTGTTTTTTGCTATTCTAAATTTTCTCTACTTTTATACATTTTTTTCCCTGAGGTTTTTTTAAAACTCAGGATATAAATAATGGATATAATACAATCCTCTTGCTTTATAAATGAGAAAACAGAAGCCCAGGAATATTTCATGACCCAGTTTAAGCGTTACTTCCTCCAATAAATTTTCCATTTTCTCTTCTTCACTTGTTGGTGATAAAGCCATTTTCTGAACTACTTATAGATAGGAACCAAATCTTCCATGTAAATCCCTAGCTTCTTCTTCTATCTTATCAGCCCACACAGTGTCACATAGCTACCTCTAGCTGTACGGGGACTAGGAAAGAGTACAGTTGTTTCTTGGTATTTGGGGGAGAGTGGTACCTGGGCCGCCTAGATTCCAAAATCTGTAGATGCTCAGGTACACTATATAAAATGATGCAGTATTTGCATATGACTTATACATATCCTACTGCATACTTTAATTATCTCTACATTGCTTTCAATAGCCAATACAACACAAACCCTACATAACTAGTTGTTTTACTGTATTGTTTAGGGGGAAATTACACGGGGGGAGAGTTCATAGATGTTCAGTACAGGCACAGCTATTGTGAGCCCAACTGCATTACATGTGATCAAAACATGAGGCAAATGCTCGAACAACAAGGGCTGAAGAGAGACCCAGGAGCTACCTGTGAGATGGCAGGAGACCACAGCAGTGTATGTCCACACATCATTCATTTCGGTGGATTCAGCATAGTGTTTGGGAAATTTCTGGAATGTTTTTCATGTATTTTTTAATAGAGGGAACAGTGAGAGAGAGAAAGAGAGAATCAATTTTATTTAGTTTTTCATGTGGCTTTCATTGCTCCGAAGCTTCGTTGCGTACGTGGTGCTGGGACTTGAATGCATGTAGTCATGCATGCCAGGCAAGTACCGTAACTGCTGAGCCACCTCTCCAGCCCCTGTTTTTCATGTATTTTTAACCCACAGTTCATTTAATTCATTGAATGGAGCCATGCATATGGAGGGCTAATTGTATTTAGCTGAGCACATTGCCTCTCCAAACAAAATCAGGGATTTTTGAGCAAGGACAGGGACATGGATATTGAGTTCGCTACTCATGTGTCTGCTGCAGCCTGTGACCTGATTGGAGCTCAAAAAACATTTGTAGACTGAATATCAGCATTAGCCATTCAAGATTGAATGTATAGTTGACGTTTACCTCAATGACAGAACAGGAGCTAGGATTTAGGTATGTAGAGTTCCAGCCTACAACTCTTTCTACCACCTGACACTACCCCAAAGCTATAAATTCACCAACCAGAGTATCTGGTTCTACATTTCTTTTCAAGAGTCACCATCCTCTCTCTGCAATATATTAATTTCTTTAAAAGATATGCAACCCATCCTATTGGGGGTTTTCTGTGCAATTCCTCTGTAGTATTTACCCAAATACTTAATTAAAGGAATGTGACATCTTTGGGAATCTAAGAAATTATAAATATTTGGGGGTTTTTGTAAGGTTTTCTCAGTTTTTTACTTTACTTACTTCCAGACTCAAATTTATTATGACACGGAACTCTATCTCGCCCAATACTACAGAGTTATTAATAACTTGCCCTGCTGAATAAATCAGAGACCCTGAAAAAATGTGGAATAAGCATTTGTTATGCACATATGGGATTTACCAAGTTTCCGCATTTGAAGATCTAATATTAGGATTCACATGTTGTGCAAGGCTTTGCTCAAGAAAAGACATTTCGCATCTTCTTGACTTTGAAAATAGGATATACTCTGCATGCAAAAAAAAGACTATATGAGTATAGTGATTTTGAATAAACCACCAAGAAATATAAGGTTTCAGTAAACTATAGGAAACATAATGCCAGGATAAATTCAAAGGCAGGGGTGAAAAAATCAAGTGCAAGGATTTACAGGTACAAATGGATCACGAGTTAGCAGGATGCACTTCAGGTCTGAATCTGAGTGTAATCAGCAATTGGACCTTATTGAAACCCCTTTAACATTTGGGGACTTGAATTCTGTCACCTGTGAGAGATGATCTCCACTTTCCCCCTACCCTCATCCATGTCTAAATTCAGTAATTCTCTTTCTTAAGCACAAAGACAAAAAGAGCTAATTTGTGAAGTTACATGGTGGCAAAAAAAAAATGCTCACCTGCTGCCAATGTCACCTTGGATTTAAGGCTGATGATTTAAACTTTTATTTACCATAAGATTATTGTTCTTTTTTGGCAATTTATAGATTTGTAATCATTGGGAACAGCTACTTTAATTGTTTTCACTTAATATTTTATCAGCAATATTTTCGTCCACACTTCCACAAAGCCTTCATCATGGTGGTCTTGGTGGTGCCGTGTTACCCATTGGATGGTTTGTCACGAATTTGGAGTCTTCCTTCCCCTCCACCTTGAACTCCTCAGCAAATCTTGTCAGCTTTATCTTCAGATTCTATTTAGGATCTGACTGACGTCCCACCACCTCCATCGCCGTCATCCTTGTCCACGCCACTATAATCCGGTGCCTAGATTTTTTTCTTGCTTTTTCTGCCAGCATCTTTTCTTCCCTACCTGCTTGCTGCAGTGTGTATTTCATATGCTGCCTTGGGAGAGTTTTTTTCCAAACATTAAATTATGTCCTTATCTCCTCTTCTCAAAACTCCCCAATAACTTTTCATCTTAGAGTAATTCATGTCCTTATGGCCCGAAGAATCTACACCATCTGGTTTCCCTTCTTCTCTGATCTCATCTTCAACCATTTTCCCCTGGCTCACTCTACACCAGCCATACTGGCTGCTCTGTTGCTCTTGCCAGGGTCACTGCTGTCACAAAGCTTTGCAATCGTTGTCATTGCTGCTCAGAAAGCTATTCTCCCACAGATCCTCATGATTTTCTTATTTTCAGGTTCAAAAGTCACCTCAATTAGAGAGGTCCTCTCTGATCACCCTACCTAAAATAGAAACCCCCTAGCATTGTTTATCACTATGTGAAATACTATTTATTTGTATATAAATTTCTACCACCAACACCCCACAAATAGGAAAATCCACAAGGACAGAGACTTTGGTTCACTAATGTAGCCCCCATATCTAGTACAATAGATGATCAATAAACAATTATATGATGAACTAATTAAGCCAACTGATAGGTACAGAGTGTCAGGGTATGAGTCTGATCTTAGAAACTCAGGAAAGAATGTTAGGAGATGAAGCAAGATAATGAAAGGAATTATCTCAAGAAGCTTCCTAAGTGCTGTGCTAAAGCCCTAAACTTCATCATTGCCAAATCAGAAGCCATAAAAAATACTTCAATCACAGAAATGAAAAAAAAATCATATTGTGTTAAAAAAATAAACTCTGACAACAGTGGAGAGAATACACTTGACATTGAGAAGATAGAAGGCAGTGAGGAGGTATTGCAAAGATCCATCTGAGAAATGAAAAAATAGAATTCCTGGGCTGGGGATGTAGCTCAGTGGTAGATCTCAGTGGCATAGTTAGCACGCATGAGGCCCTGGGATCAACCCCCAGCACCAAAAGGGAAAGAAAACAGAATAAAAATAGAATTATAATGGGATTCAGCAATTTCACTTCTGAGTACTTAACCAAAAAATATTGTAAGCAGAGACAAAAAGAGATATTAATATACCCATGTTCAAAGCAGCATTTTCACAACAATCAAACAGTAGAAACAACCTCAGTCAATGGATGAATGATGACCAAAACGTGGGGTATACACACGATTCATTCATGCTACAGCACAGGTGGCCCTTGAAGACTTTGTGCTGAGTGAAATAAGCCAAGCACAGAAGCACACATCCTGTGTGATGTCAAAGCTGCAAAGATGGTAAGTGGAATGATGGCTAACGGGCAGGAGAGAGGTGGGCAAATGAGAGTTTTCACTTAATGGCCATAGAGTTTTGCAAGATGGATGGATGGTGGTGATGGTTCCACAACAACGTGATTGCCCTTAATGTCACCATGCTGTACACGTAAAAATGGTTCAAATGGCATATTTTGTATTGTACATAATTTACTACAAGTTAAAAAAGGAAAAGCAATGCAAGTCAGAGCCTTGGTGGTGGAAGGAAAGATAGTCAGGAGGGGAACAGACTCAGCAGACATACAGGAAACTTGAACAAGCAGGACTTTGAGAACCTCTGCCTGTGGGGAAAGAGGATAGGAAAGAGGACAATTTTCAAGTTTCCAAATGTGAATCTGACTGAAGTGGGTAGGGGGTGCCTCAACAAAAGCAAGAAGAGGAAGAGTGGATTTTGGGAGAAAGATGAGGATCTCAGTTCTGCACTCAAGTGGGAATCATCTGTGGGCCTTCCTAATGGAGGAGCCCAGTAAGCCTTTGACACACCCCAGGACCTCAATGGAGAAGTCTGAGCTGGAAGTATAGATCTGGCATCTTTAGCATCAGAGAGTATGTTGAGGAAAAAAGAGAAGAGGGTTTGGGGGCAGAAATCTGGGGCCAGAAAAGGAAGAAGTGACTACAAAGGTAGACAATTAAAAATAAGTTGGAAGAGCCAGGAATCACAGGGAATTAATGGTTTTAAGATCAAAAGAGTGGCACAAAGAGCTATAGCATGTTTAAGGAAGGTAAGTGCTGAAGTAGATCCCTTGAATCTAGCAACTGGTAAGATCATTGCAGACAAATGATAGGAGTAACTTGAGGAGTGTGACAGATTTTAAAACCAAATTGTAGGTGCTGGCTCGGTGGCTCGGCAGTTACTGTGCTTGCCTGTTGTGTGAGAGGACCTAGGTTCGAACCCCGGCACCACGTACAAAATGAAGTGTCAAAGCAACGAAAGCCCCATGGAAAACTGAACAAAATCGATTCTCTCTTTCTTTCTCTCACTGTTCCCTCTCTCTCTTAAAATAATTTTAAAAAAATTACAGGGAACCTAATAAGGAGGAAATAGAAGTTAAAGGGATGAATAAGAATTCGAAGGGAAAATTCTAACATAAATATAAATTATAATAGAAATGTGAATATATAATCTTCTACAATGCAGATTTTCTATCTTGCTAAATAAAAAATCAACTAGGGGTGGTGACAACTCTACCAAGTGACTTGGCCTAAGTCCTACCTATTCAGACCTAAAAAGACAAAACAGATAACATAGCTGGTTTAAAAGAAATTGTACCTCTGGTAGACGTGGCAGCTTTCAATCCATTTTCCATTCTCCCTTCTGCATCGCAGTAGAACTTTGATTCTATGCAGGGCAGCAATGTGTTCAGCTAAGTCTGTTTCCCAGCCTCCCTTGCAGCTCTGAGTGGAAATCTTTGGGTAGGGTTTTCAGGAGAGCTCCATAAAGAAGACAAATTCAGCAGGGCAGTGCCTCCCTTTCACCTCATGCCATTTCTCTTCCTTTTTGGAAAGCCGATAGGATGGCTAGGATGGCGTGTGTCCAGTTGGGCTTCAGGTTAGGCCCACGGAGCTACTTTGAGGATGAAAGCTATATGCTGAGGATGACCGAGCAGAAAATCCACCTAGGTCCTTAATGCCATCACAAGGACACCAGAGTTTCTCTAAAGTGTTTACCTAAGGGTTTCTCATAAGTGAGAGAATAAACCCCTACTTGATTGTAGTTGGGTCTCCGCTGTCATGAGCCGAGTACAATTCCTAACTGCTGCATCATCTGATGCACCCGACTTTGAATCACCACTCTGTTCAATTCTGATGTTCTCCAAGAGCAGCAACTAAATTGCGACAGTATTAAGAGCACTGGAAGAGACAGCTGTTTGGGAAATACACGTACCCAGTTTCTGGTGCCTAAAGTTCCTCAGAGAGGGGCCTGAGTCTTATTTTCCACTCAAGATAAGATATAAATTGCAAACATCCTTGAAAGAGTTGTCTTATGGACTAAATTTATTTTCAGAGGCTGTTCTGGGTTTTGATCAGGGCAGGGAAGGAACATGATATGGATGAGCACCTGGTGGGGAAAGGGTAGTGAAGGGAGGAGCCAGGCAGTCTGGTCCTGGAGCCCCAATGCCACATCCACTAGCTTCAAAAGTTTGCCTTAAGTTTACTTGGGTGAGGAGCCAACTGTTAAATAACTAATATACAGAACATTCCAATCAAAATACCATGCCTTCTACTTACCTCCTTTCACTTACTCTTCACAATGCCCTTGTGAAGTGAGGTGATATTGTTCTCATCTCCATTTTACAAATGAGGACACGAAGGCATGGAGAGGTTGAGTAGACAGGATGCTTGATAGGTGAACTTATCTCGGGCCAGAGCTTCAGCCCTACTAAATGATGACGTTTTTAAGTAATAATAAAGTCAAGCAAGCATTAATACACTCTAAATTTAGCAACCTCATGAGCTAAGTATGACTCATGTCCCCATTTTGTTAAAGAGAAACTGAGGCAAAGATTGGTTAAAAAAGACTCGTCCACATGCCTTAGTGGGATTCGAACCCAAGTTTATCTACTCCAAAGCTATTATTATTGAGGGGAGACATTTATTTTTTCTAAATTTTTCAAAGCCCTTCAATTTTTAACCCACTAAAAGCTGAAAAATAAAAGATACCATGCATCACATTGTAGTTTTCCAATGCATTCCTGTTTTTAAAAAAAACACCATATATTCACTCACCTGGCACCCGAGAGATAATGATACCCACTATTCTCCTTATTTTACAAATTTGGAAGCATCGAGGTCATGTGACTTTCCCTAATACAATAAAGGGATCAAAATAAGGGCCTGGTGGGGGGGGGGAGGAGCAGCCCCCTGCCTTGAAGCTGGTGGGGTTCAGCACTGGGTGAGGTGAAGAATGACGCTCTTCCGCATAATCTGGAGTGTGTAAAGGATGCACAGACCTTGGAAAGAGAGAAAATTTTAAGAAGAAACTTTATCTGCCCACCTCCTCTCCTGCATTTGAAATAAAGGTTCAATTTTCACTGCTGAGGAATTCAGCCATCGCAGTGGACAGCCTGGGAACAATGCCTATGCCTTAAAGGCTCAGGAGCTGAGGCTGAAGATGCCCGGATGGGAAGGAGGCACCAGGGATCATACTGACATTTGAACAATGCCTTAGAAGAAGAAGGCACAGAGGCCAGCTGCGTTTCCACCATAGCTGCTGCTCTCTGACCTTGGGCATGATCCATTTCCCCCCTCAAGCTAAGTCACTGAGGGCAATGGAGAGCAAACGAAAAGAAACGTCTCAGACGGAGGCTGGAACTGGCACCCTGCTGCCTGTGGACGGCCTCCCTGAGAAGGTCTTTGGCCTCTTCTCTTTATGGAGTCCCTGAAATGGGTGAATTGAGTCTGTCTCACTACACTCTCCAACAGTTCGAGCTGGAGGGTTCCAAAAAGGAGACAAGCCTCTGAGGCTGTTTAGAAACAGTCTGCCACCATGTCGCTGTAAGGGGACATAGCTGCAGACCAGGCCTCTGGTCACTTGGCAGTCAACAATGTTAAATTTCCCCAGCGAGAGTACTATAAATACATTGTTGGTTAACACCAATTTCTGTTGGGTTCAAACCTGCTGATGGTGATTTTTTTAATAAAATTAAAGAAATGGTGAAAAACTACTAACTATTTTTACCTGAAATTTTTATAGCAACAAATGCTGAGAATGCAAGCACTGATTTTCTAATACTCAGTAGGTGGAAATAAAGATTGGCAAACAGCTTGGCAAGAGCCTTAAAAATATTCGTATTATTTGACCTATTAAATTGACTTTGAAATTTATCCTGAGAAATAAGCAGAAATGCCATGCACAATGGCACAGGCTTGTAATCCAGCTACTTGGGAGGTTGAGGCAGGAGGATTGCAAGTTCAAGACCAGCCTGGGCAACTTAGTGAGACCCTCTCTCAAAATAAAATAGGCTGCAGATGTAGCTCAGTGGTAAAGCACCCCTGGGTTCAATCCCCAGTACCAGGAAAAAAGGAAGGAAGGAAAAGAAAGATGAAGGAAAGAAGGAAGGGAGGGAGGGAGGAAGGGGAAATATAAACCATGATTGGTATTTAAGAATATTATAGCAAGCACATTTTCAAAATCTGTCAAGAACAACTCTGTACACACTTTGTAGAAATTCCTGCCTCCCTGTGGTTCAACTGACATTCTCCTTCCCACTGCACTTCCCTGGCTACCTGTGTCAGCAGGCCGGACCTGTGACAGTTCCCACCCCCTTGGTCAATCATTTTTGGGAACAGAGATGGACAGCTATTTTTCAAGTTGAGCCTGACACTTGCACCTGAAATACTGCAGATGATCACTGTAGCATTATTTAAAGTAGCACAAGTTCAAGTCATGGAATTCCTCTAAGCACCCCTGGCAATGGAGCATAGCATTGTGATTATCATTATTGACTGTGTAAGATCTTCCATTAAGATACCTTCCCTTCGATGGTCATGCCCTCTTCCTCCCACACCCATTTCTCTCCCTGCTTTCTAAAAAACTCCTAGAAAGACTTATCCAGACTCACTCTGATCACTGGCCCCCTCCCATTCTGTCTAGGATCCTTTTAATCAGTCTCTATTCCACCAAAATGACTCTTTTCAAAGTCACCAGCAATTTTCAAGTTACCAGGTGCATTGACCAATCCTCAGTCTTTATCTTCTTAGACTGCAATGTCAGCATTTGACACAGCTGATGGCTTAATGTTCTTGAAATTCTTCCTTAACTTGGTTTATAAACCCCAACTCTCTTGTTCTCCCACCACCCTGCCCACTCTTTTCTTGGTCATTTTTTTTTTCTTTCTTTCTGGTTCCTCTTCATCTTCCTTACTTCTAGCCATGCCCCAGAACTCAGCCCTCAGGTCTCTGATCCTTTCTTTTTATACTCCCTTGGCGATCAGACTATACTGATGACTTCCAAGTTTCCTTCTCCAGCGTTGGCTTCTCCCTGAACTTCACTTTCACATCAAATTTCTTATTCTGCTTTTACATTTGGGATGTCTAAGAGGCATCTCAAATTTGAATTCTTGATTCCCCTACACTGCAACCCATTCCTGAAACTCACTCTTCCGTCCAGCCTTCCAGTCTAAGGAAATGGCACAACTCTTCACTTTGTTCCTCAAATCCACATATGAGTAGTGGGTTGTCCCTGGGTAGCAGAATTAGAGGAGATTTGTGTCTTTCTTTGCATTATTGAATGAGCAGCATTGATCAGAGAAGGAAGGAATCAATCTTAGTGCAGAAGGGAAAGAATTCAGGAATAAAGAGTGAACAGGGACCCAGTGCATTTAAGGAAATAGGAGCAAGAAACAAAGATCTTGAGACATGAGATTGGGGAATGGGTGAAGTGGGGAAGATCCTGGACAAGGATTGGGTTTAAGCTGCTCTGTCATTATGTATGCATGCATGAATGTGAAGCAATGACTCCCTTCAGTATGTAAGACTGTGTTGAACTAATTAAAGAAAAAGAAATAAAGATCTTGTTGGGGAGAAATAAAACAGGTAAAATTAAGAAGTGGAAAGTGGAAACTGTAAGCTACAGGTTGTTTGCACCCTTGTGACTAAGAAGGTGAGGCAGCGAAGACCATCTGGAGCATGACCAAACGGAGCAGCAGGTCTGCGTGTAAGAATGACAGTTGCAGTCTGGGCATTGCCATGTGTGCTTAGTGAGACCATGAAGTTCAGGCTGGGTCCTAGGCTAGGTGAGAATGTCATCTGAGGCTTAGCTCAAAATTCCTCTTCTTCAGGATTACTCTGAAAGTAGCACAAAGAGAATTACTAGGACAGGGTGCAGGGGTGGGGCCTTGGCCCCTGCTTTTTTCTCTTATCTCAGAGAGGTGCAGTGAAGCTTAGCCCAGGCCACACAGAAAGTGGAGCCCAGGAGCATGGGCTCACAGCCTCAATGCCTTTTGCACCCCTAGCTGTGGCAATGGCTAGAAACAACTAATGAGACCATATAAGGTGGCCATTCTGCTTCTTGGCCAGTCAGGTCATCTAAGCAGAAGGTCCCAGTGCCAAGTCTTGACATTCTGCCCTAGAGTAATGTTCCATGATCCATGCCGGCACTTCAGGGCCAGGAGTCTGTCTGCTTAGGGGCTTTCTGTGGGCAAGACTCAGCATGGAAGTCTGTACTAGCAGGGTTCTATAGAAAAAGCACCAATATGAGGGAGAGGGGGAAGGAGGGAGAGGGAGGAACTTATTTTAAGGAATTGGCTTACATAATTATGGAGGCCTGAAGGTATGAGAGGCCGGCAGCCTGGACTCCAGAGAAAGAGTGGCAGACTGAGACCAAAGGCTAGCTTTGCCCTACTAAGGCTTTCAGATGATTGGATGAGTCTATACACATTATGGAGGGTAATCTGCCTTAGTTTTTTCTTTTTTTAAGAGAGAGGGACAGTGAGAGAGAGACAGAGAGAATCTATTTTATTTAGTTTTTCACATGGCCTTCGTTGCTCAGACACTTAGTTGTGTACGTGGTGCTGGGATTTGAACTCGCATACTCATGCATGCGGGGCAAGCACCACAACTGCTGAACCACCACTCCAGCCCCCTTAGTCTTAATCTATGAATCTAAATATCATTCAAGAAAAGCCTTCACAGAAACATCCAGAATAATGTATGTTCCACCAAATATCTGGGCACCATGGCACACCAAGTTGACAGATAAAATTAACCACCTCGCTTCAGCTATGGGATCGCAACATTGTGGTGAAAAATCTTCATGCAAATGAAATTCAAAGAGCCACACATAACCTAACTGACCCCACTACGGGAGGTCAGACAGGTCTGGGAAATGTTAGTGTAACTGAGGGATCACATAGGACTTATTATAAAGGGAGAGCATCCAGGTTCCAAAAGATGTTCTCATGACGTCAGGTGGAATGCATGTAGATAACACATCGTAGGATTGCATATCCGTGTTGTTCCCACCTGCTCTTCCATTGGCTTTACCTACAAGGAACCTTAGACTAGACAGTGTCAGGAACCCACTCACCTGAACCGCAGACACTGGGCCACAGCATCAACAGTGGTCTGCCGAGAATACCTGAATATAATTATGAGAGAAGAACATGAAAACAACCCATACTTTGCTATTTTGTAAATTTTCTACAAAACATATTTGTACAGAACAAATATAACAAAAATATTTTTAAATGACAAATATAAAAAAAGTGCTACTGGTGCAGAAAAGGAGAGCAGGGGACATAGATGGCAGTGGTGGGGGTATAGGTCTAGAAACAAGAGACTACAAAGAGGAGAACTAGGAAAGACACAAAAGCAAATTTCACCTCTTAGAAGCTTCCCCTGTGCTTTCTCCAAGACACTGGCTGAACTTGGTTCTTTTGTTCTTAAATTTGTGCCATCCATTTAGCCCAGAATCCCTTATTCTTGACATTACTTATTGTTTGATCCCCATTGTCTATTTTTCTGAGCTTGACCTCTGAGGTTGAATCTGATTAATTTTGTAAAAGAAATGTTTATAGGGAAAGTCTTTGCCTTTCTCCCAGATAGATGAGTGAGGTTGCCTTTGTAATATTGATTTTTAAAAGTTCTTTTGCCATTTCTTATTTATAAAACCGTACATTACAGGTCTGGATGATATCGGAGGGTTCACTGAGTTCAACTGCCTGGGGAATAGGAAATTGAGGTCCAAAGGGGTCAGCGACTTCCTCAAGATTTTGAGCAGAGACAAGCCAAGGCAACAGCTCCTTTGCAAGCTGCTCTGCCACATCACAGGCAGAAAAAGCAAGCAAGTCAGAAGGAAGAAGCAGAGTCCCTTCCTGCCGACAGAGGAGGCACATGACTCCTTCCACATATTGCACGTTCGTTACTCTGGGAATTAATGGTTCAACATGGTGTTAAACAAAACAGCTCACATGGCTGACCTGGCCCAAGTGAAGGATCAGCAAAACAGAGAGCTGAGTTTCTCTGGATGATTGTCAGGCACAGTCCCTGAAGCGGTAAGACAAACGCATCAAACCTTTCTGCAAAGCCAATTTTGGGTAACAGTCTGATTGCTGGATAAATCACACCAGGAAATTGAAAAGAGTGGAGAGGATGGCACAAAGCAAGGTGCATTATAGGGTAGCAAATATTTCTGTTTTCCTTAGAGAAATCACTGGATCAAAAGTGGAGAGGAAGTGTGCAGAATGTCCAGGGAAATAAGCAGAGACGAGGATGAAGAAAAGAGCATATATGAGGTACACAAATCAAAAGGATAAATTGATGTTTGAGGTGGTATATAATTAAAAGAAGGTAAGAGACTGATAGCTGAAGACAAGGCTTAAAGGGGACAGCAGATTTCCAGGTGAACAGAAGCCTCGAAGTGTCCTTCACCTCTCAACAGCGCCTTGGCAGGGCTGGAGCAGTGGCTCAGTGGTTATGGCGCTTACCTGGCATGTGCGAGTACACAGGTTCAAGCCCCAGCACCATATACACAACAAAGTGTTGGAGCAACAACGGCCACATGAAAAACTAAATAAAATTGATTGATCCTCTCTTTCTCTCTCTCTCACTGTCCCTCTCTACATATAAAACAAAACAACAAACAAACAAACAAAAACAGTGCCTTGGCTTGCTGATTTATTCACACTGCATTTTTCAAATGACATGACCGTGAAGCACAGAGCTCCTGTCCTTTCTCCTTGCTAACCTACACACAGAAAATGAAAATTAGTGTGATAAATAAATTATAAGCAGGAGATTACACTTATCGTAGCCTTAGCTATCAATCATTTATTGACTTATTCACAGACTGAAAATCTATTCATTGAGCATATACTATGTACCAAGCTCTGTGCTAAGATACAGCAATACAGAAGATTGCTGTGGTCTCTGTCCTTGTTAAGTTCACATTCTAACAGGGGCAAAGTGATACATGACAAAGCCACATACAAGTGACCAAGGTTATTAGCTATGCTACAGCTTGGGTAGCAATCCTGTGTTCTGCTACCTGTGGCAGAAAATCAGAATGAAAGAGATTTAAACAAATAGAGTTTCATTTTTCTCATGTAAAAGATATAAGCAAATAAGAGACATATTTTTGATATATAGAAATATGAAAATGCAGGCAGTCCAGAGAGGATGCAACACCTCAAAAATGACCCTGGGACCCACACTGGGTCAATGAAGTAACAGAGTAGTATGATGCATAGTTCAGGGGCGGAGATGTCAATCCAGGCTGCCTAGACGAGTGCTATTTATCAGCTCTTACTAGATCTTCTTATTAAATCTTGGCTCTGCTACTTATCAGTTATGTGACATTGGGAATGTTACTTAATCTTTCTCCTTTTCTCCACTTTTCTTATCTGTAAAGTGGAAATGAAAATGATAGCCCCTCCCTTCTAGGTCTGTTGCAAGGATTAATGGCTTAGTACATGCAAACTCCCGGAATAGTGCAGTAGGCAATACATGTCAGGGCAGTTCTAATAGCAGTGTCCTGCCGGCCTCAGCAAGTTGTACTTTACCTTCATGCTGGGCACCTTGTGGTCTGTCTCAAGAAGGCTTTGCATCCTCGGGCATCAGAAAGGAAGAAGGGGGAAAACTGAAAGTGGCATTCAGCTCAACCAGACCCTTTTAAAATCAGGAACACAAAAACTCCTCTCTGCAAGTTCTGCACTAAATACTTTGCTTTTATCTCATTGGACAGAACTGTGTCACATGGCTATTTCTGGCTAGAAGGGAAGGACCCTGATTTTAGATGAGTTAAAGGGATCATGGGTTGGAGATTGGGGACTGGGCTGTAGGCATAGGATCCACCAGTTGACAGAGCTGAGCAGGCTTCCATCCACCCACAGCCTCTGTTAACAGTTGATACGCTCCCTTTACATGAATCAAGCACATTGAACTTCATGGTCCCCACCAGAATCTTATTTCCTCCACACATAATAAGGTGCCCCAAGTTATTCCATTCCAACCATTCCAGCCAACTCAATTATTTTCTACATTCCTACTTTGTACAGAGCTGTGAGTGTGCTGACAGAGGACCTGGAAATTTAGGAATGATGCCTGGACTCATAGACCGTAAACCGTCTTTGACAAGAAGGGATCTAAATTAAGGAATTCATGAACCTGGTAGAACGAAAGCCAGGGGTAAGAATCAAAAGCCCTAGAAATGCCCATAACTTTATCCAAGCAATTTAGTTGGAAAGCTGGATAAAAATTATATCCACAAAGATGTTGACAACATACTGTTTTCAATAACCAAAAAAGTCATACAAGTGATTATTAAACAATCATGAAACTTATGTCTATAACGAGTTAGCAATGTTATAAGAAACATTA
Organism: Aplodontia rufa; assembly: GCA_004027875.1. Lineage (NCBI taxonomy): Eukaryota > Metazoa > Chordata > Mammalia > Rodentia > Aplodontiidae > Aplodontia > Aplodontia rufa. The sequence goes on from PVKS010018811.1 coordinate 23,840, forward strand.
TGGGGTATTTTTTATTGTTGTGCTTTTACTGTTCCTCATACTATTATGAGAAAATATTCATTATATAGTACTCAGTTTGGGGGGTGGGGTTACAAATGTTTGTAGCTACTGCAGTGGTTAGCATATGGACTTCTGACTTAGGCTAGTCCAATGTTCCATCTCCACCAGTTACTTATTTTGGGTCAGTTTACCTAATCTCACTAAGCTTCTAAACACAACATGGAAAACCAGAAGACAGAAGGGAAATTATATATAGATAGATAGATAGATAGATAGATATAGATATAGATGTATATATCTATATATATATAGTTTAAAGAGAGAAGGGCAATGACAGGGAGAGAGAGAAAGAAAGAGAGAATCAGTTTTATCTAGTTTTTCACATGACCTTCATTGCTCAGATACTTTGTTGTGTATGTGGTGCTGGGGTACAAACCTGTGTCCCTGCACATGGGAGGCAAGCACCGAAACCACTGAGCCACAGCTCCAGCCCTGAAAGGGAAATATTTTTAAGAGTGAAGAAATATCTAGCAAGCCCCAGAGTGGCAATGGGAGTGGAGAACATAAACAAGGCCGACCCAGTGGGAGCAGATCTCTGTCAACGTGCACCCTACTTCCCTACATTAAAATTGCTACCATCAGCTCACCTCAGTGAGGCACCTGTGCCCACTCACCCCAGCACTCTTATTGTGGTCACCAGTAGCTTCTATGTTGCTACTCTAGTTTGGATCCTGAATGTCCCCCAAAGTTCCATGTGCTAAAGGCTGGGTCCCCACTTAGCACAATTGGGAAGTTGTGGAAACTTAGACTTGGGGCCTAGTGGAAGATCTTTGGGTCAGTGAGTGCGTGACCTTGAAGGGGATTGTGGGACCCCCTCCTCACTTGCTTTTGCTTCTTTGCCATGAAACAAGCAGTTTTGTTCCTCCATGCACTCTCCCCACGATGTACTGCTTATCACAGGCCCAAAAGCAATGGGCCCAATTGATGATGGACTAAAACCTCCAAAACTGTTAGTAGAGGCATACCTTGCCTCTGTAAGTTAATCATCTCAGATTTTTATTATAGAGATGGAGCACTGGCTAAAACAGTTGTCAATCTAGTATTGCTGGGCGTGTAGCTCAGTGGCAGAGTACTTGCCTAGCGCGCCCTAGGCAAGTTCATTCCTTGACAAAAATAGATCAATAAATCCAGTCTTTCTGTGTTGCCAACCTGTCAGCTTTTATCTCTTGAAACTCTCCCCTTCTAAGTCTTCTCACTCTCTCCTGAATTTTCTGTTGGCCTCAATGGCCAATTTTCAGTTTCCTCTGTTAGCTTCTGCTTATCTGCTCATCCCTGAATATTGAAGTATTCCAAATCTGGGTCTAGACCACCTTGGATTGCTAGCCACAGCTGTCAAGACAGTATTGGACAGTCTTCCAATACCATCTTTATGCATATTTTAGTATGACTCTTAAATTTTCATCTCTAGCCATGACATCTTCACTCAAATTCCAATCTCATTTACCCAAGCACCTACCCAACATCTCAGACATAGCAAATCTAAAGGGCACCTCTGGATTTTCCCACTGGAAAATCTGATCCTTTCCTAGTCCCTCCAAGAATTCATTTACTGAGTTTCTCAAGCCCCAAACCTAGAATCCATCTTCGATTCTCCCATTCTTCAAATCATCTCCTGCCCCTGCCCCTACCACATTCAACATATCCATATACCTTGCCAGCTATAACTGCAAGATATATCACTACTGACTGCTGCTCTGGCCTGGACTCTACTATCACAATATCTTGCCTTGGTCAGTTACTAACCTGGTTTCTTAATTAGTCTCTGTTCCCATTCTTCCCCCCGCATTTGGTTCCCAGGGATTCTGCAACAATTTATCACAGACTTGGTGGCTTACAAGGACACAGATTTATTCCTATAGTTCTGGAGACCAGAAATCCAAAATAAAGATATTGATGGGGCTGGAATGGTGGCTCAGGAGTTACAGCACTTGCCCTGGCATGCACGAGGATGCAGTTTCAAACCCCAGCACCACATACACAATGAAGTGTTAGAGCAATGAAAGTCACATAAAAACTAAATAAAATTGATTCTCTCTCTCTCTCCCTCTCTCTCTCTCACTGTCCCTCTCTCTTAAAAAAAAAAAAAAGATATTGACAGGATCACATTCCCTCTGAAGGCAGTAAGGAAGAATTTGTGATGGTTCATTTTGGTGTTGACTTAGTTGGGCCATGGAAGGCCCAGATATTTGGTCAAACATTATTCTGGGTGCTTCTGTTCAGGGTGATTTTAGATGAGAATAACATTCAAACAGGTGGACTTTGAGTAAAGCAGCTCAACCTCCATACTGTGGGAGGGCCTCATGTGGCAACGTTTTCCTCTTTTGGGTGTGTTACTCCTGCCCATTTACCGAAAACCCCAAAAAGCTGTTAGTTTTGAGTGGACCCAGAACAAGAAGAGCCCTGCAATAAGCCCAGGCTGCCATGCCGGTTGGGTCATGTGACCCAGCAGATCCAATGGAACTTGCAGTGTCAGGGGCTGTTAGGGATGATGTTTGAAGCCATTGGCAGGCCCGCATGGGTGAACTGCAACATAGAGCCCTAGGTTTACACGCACACATCTATTGATTGTTTCTCTCTGGAGAACTTTCGTGGACAAAGCTTCCTTGCTGCTTTTAGCTTCTGGCGACTCCAGGCATTCTCAGCGTGTGGCTGCCTCACTCCAATCTCTGCCTCCACCTTCACGTGCCTTCTCCTATGTGTGCCTTCTCTTCTTTCTTTTTTTTTAATTCCTTTTTTAAAGGATACTTGTCATTCTACTCAGCACCCATCAGTTAATCTAGAATGGCTACATCTTGACATCCTTAATCACATCTTCGAAGAATCTTTTTGCAAAATAAGGTCACATTCAAAGCTTCTGGGAATTCGGACATGGGCCTAATTTTAGGGTATCATTCAACCCACTGCTTATGCCTCCTTACTTAGGAAGATTGAACTTTTATAACACAAATCAGTCAATGTCATTCTTATGTGCCTTAAGATTGTTCAGGGAGCTTCCCTTGTTCTTAGAAACAAACACAAGTCATGACTACAGTCTACTTTGACCCTTGCATACCTCCCTCATCTCAACCCTTTCCTCTCTGAGCTCTGGCCATGTTAGTCTTCTGTTTGTCCCCCTTAGGATATCTCTGCTAGGACACCATATTGTCATGCTTAGCACGATCTTCTCATTTAAGTCACAGATCAGACATCACTTCCTCAGGGATAGCCTTCCCAGAGCACTCAGTCTAAATTAGTTCCTTTTTCCCATACTCCCCACCTCCACATCTGGTTTACATATTTTCTTACGAGATTGTTGTCCATATTTTGAGATTTCAGAAATGTTGTCTTGTTTACTGCTATGTTGTTCAGTGCCTAAACACAGCAGGAGTTTGAAAGAATATGTGTGGGATAAATAAATAGTACATTAATAAGAATAAATACAAGTAGTGCCAAGACTAATGACTTTCATTGTAGAGTGTTGTTGCATTGTTTACAAGGCTGGATGTTATGTGGGATTTTGTTTTTGCTGTTGTTAGCCTGCAGGCTGAGGTCCAAATCTTAGGACAAAAGGTTCTACATAATCCCATATTCCAAGCTCAAGCTTTCCAGAAAGACTAGCCATTGGGATCATCAACCTTTCTGCAGGGCTTGCTGAACCGGTACAAATACTGTATCTATCTACTACTGACCATGACTCACAAAAATTCAATGGACATGAGAAGTAGGGAGAAAAAAATCATTGGCTTTAAGAGAAGTACAGAATTTGTGGTAAAAGGATATTGTTTCCCCTAAGCCAATGTTAAGAGCTATGGACTGAATGATATTTCCCCAAAATTCATATGTTGAAGCCCTAACCTCTAATGCAATGGTATTTAGAAATGAAACTTGTAGAAGATAATTAGGTTTACATGAGGTCATGATGGTGGGGCCCTAATGATGGAATTAGTGCCCTTATAAGAAGAGGAAAATATACCAGAGAAATTGCTCACACACCCTCTCCCTGGTTAGCCATTTGCAATCAACAAAGATGGCTGTCACCAGACCTTAACTTTGCTGGCATCCTGACCTCAGACTTGCACTCTCCAGAACTGTGAGATTTAAATTTCTATTATTTAAACTATCCAGTCTCTGATATTTTGCTATGGTATCCCAAACTGACTAGGACACTGGTAGTACTTGCAAAAAAAAAGAACTTTCCTTCCCTCATAACATGTTTGCTGATATCAGGTGCCCACTGGGCCCACTATCAAACTATCCCCAAGCATAATGTGATGAGAGAGGTCTTGAAAAACACTAGAGAAGCCCAGAAATGACCCATCAACCTTTTTATTCCTCTCTCCAGTTTTGGAAAGAAGAATGGGCAGGCACATGGTAGGTGAAGACTTAGATTTGGGGGCCTTTGGAAACAGAATGTTGTTTCTTTGACTGTTAGTAAAAATAAGTATTTTGATGGAATGGAAAGAAGAAAGAAAACATCCATGGTCCAGTGTGTGATATGACTAGGAGGAAGATAGGTCAGGCCTCACTCCACCCAGAAGACCTTGGAAATTTCTGAGGCTCCAGGCAATAAGAAGGTAAGTAGAAAAGCAGGAGTATTTGAGCTGACCTGGTGACTTTGAGGCCAAGTGTTGGCATGACAACTGGAGGAAGTGTTCCTCAATAACAGAATAAGAATGACCATCCCATCACATCACCTGCAGGAAAGTCACCATGCCAGCAGAGAGCACTAGCACTGGACAGAATCACAGAACTGAAGGGGTGGGGGGGGAGCCAGGAGCAACTGCTTTACGATGTCCCCTGGTGGAAAATAACAGCATGCCTCTGCTCCAGCCTTTCTCCACATACTCAGCTACACAAGATCTCAAAGATGGGCACAGCAAGCACTGAAGGGTCATCTCTGGCCCTCCACTCCAAGCTCCCAGGACCACAAACAGCATAATCTTCCCAGGCCCAAGAACGGAACTTATAATCAAGCTTGATGCTGGGGTTGTGAAAATGGACAGAAATGTGCCTTAAACTCACATCAACTAGGTAACTAGAGAGTTATTAAATCCATCCAAGGTATCCCCAGAAGAGACCTAACGGGGGGGAGGGGGTACCATAGCATCATTGGAATAAACAAATGGGGAAGATAAAATTGCATCATGATTATTCAACAAGGTTGAGCTACTTCGAAGAACTTATTCCATTTTAAGTCTCAAAACCAGTCTATGAGATTAGTTCCTATTATCCCATTTTATAGATGAGGAAGGAGAGACCCAAAAGCCCTGTTGGATAATTTGCCCAAGATCATTAAGCAAATAAGTAGGAGAACCAAATCTCAGCTAGAAGTCCAATGGTCTTTTCAGTAACAAAACCAAGATTACCGATCATTAAGTGGTTACAGTAGAATCAGATCCTGAACTGAGGACTTTAGTTACTGCTATAGTTAGGATCCGGAATGTTCTCCAAAGATCCACAGCCCACAGTACTATTGAGAGATGGAGGGACCTTTAGGAGGTGGTGTGTAATAGAAGTCTTAGGCCATTGGTCTTGTGCCCTTGAAGGGGACTGCGAGACCCTGGTCTCTTCCTTTCTTTTATTTTTTTCCCCATGTCCCAGGCATGACGTAAAGAGGTTTGCTCATCACATGCCCCCAGCATGGTGCACTGCCTTGCCATAGGCCCAAAAGCAACTGGACAAATTGATTATGGACTGCAACCTCCAAAACCACGAGTAAAATAAACCATTTGTCTTGATAAGTTGATTGTCTCAGGAATTTTGTTACAACAGAAAGCTGACTACCAGTTACAATGTTCGTAAAATCCTTACGACTCTCCTCCGAGGCATGTTCTCCTCTCATTTTGCAGACGAGGAAGCTGCCTCTCTCATTGCTCATGCCATCTGCAAACATTGTGTGAAAAGGTGGGTAAGACACAGTTCCTGCTTTCTGTGACTCGCGATACTGTGAACCAAGTCAAAGCTAAGTAACAAACCAAAGTCGAAGATTATTAAATAGCAATGAGTGACATTGTTATAATGAGTCTATAATGTGGTAAGACTCCAAGTAGGGAATGGATCACATGGAAATGCAGTTATTGCCCAAGGCTCTAAGCAGGAAAGAGCATTTTTACTGGGTCCTAAAAGACTGTCCAGGTATAGAAGACTGAGTACAGAAATAAAGAGACAGAACCCCAAGAGGTAGAGTAGAGAAATAATCAAGATCACAAAAGTGGATTTCAAGGGCAGTAAGTCTCTAGTTGGGCTCCAGATGAATCCTTAAGAACAGTAGTTCTTTACCACAATTCATGACTTCTCTCTTCTCTCCACCCTTCCTGACCCCCTCCTTGGATTACTCTTACTAGTTGGATGCCACTTCCCCCAGGATGCCTTCCCTAACTGCTCTTGACCTTGAACTGTCTCTCTCCTCAACTTTAGTACCCATTGCCTTGTAATTCAATTTCTTATTTGCTTGCCAGAGACCCTTACCAGTCTGTAAGCTGGGGAAGACAGTGCCCTTCACTGCCTAGGGTCTGGTTGTATCTGGAACACTGTACATAATTTTTTAAATACCTGCTAAAACCATCACTGTAAGTCTCCTTTTTTGCTAGTGTAAGGAATTTTTTCTTTATCTCCAAAGCACAAAGGAGTCATTTAAGAATCTAAAGCAGATGACTGACACATCAAAAATTAGAACTTTGAAAAATAAACTTATTTCAGAATAACTAAATCTGTAGAAACGTTTCAAAGACAGTTACAGAGAGGTCCATGTTGTTAACACTTTATGTCTACACAATTAAGAAATTAACACTGCCATTACTGTGAACTAAACTGCACACGTTATCCGGATTTCAGCAGCTATTTCATTAACATCCTATATCTTTTCCAAGATCCAATCTAGGGTGCCACATTACATTTAGATGTTCTGTTTCAAATGCAACACTTTTATTTTAGCAATCTGATAAGAGTGGGCAGCTTGGGAAAGCGAAGAAGCTAGAGAGAAGAAGCTAGAGAGACCAGTTCGATGAGAATTTTTTAAATCCCAGACTTATAAACCTAAAACCTAGATGAAGATCTCACACACACACACACACACACACACACACACAAAGACTGGTGGAGCAGGATGACATAGCAATAAGAAAATTAAAAAAACAAAAGCTCTGTAATTTGGAATAAATTCGGAATAATCTATGGGTCACCTTGCTTTCCTAAAATTCAAAGTCAGCTCCTGATTCCAGGGCTTTCCCTGACCCAGTTTCTATTCTGTCCCCAACATTTTGGTTTCCTCTTCTGCTTTTATTTGTTTCTCTTTAGCACTCATCACTAACATGCTAAATAATTACTTACTTATTTTCTGTTTCCTTCGAGAGAGCAAGGATTTGGGCTGCTTTGTTCATTTCTGTACCCTGCATGATAGAACATTTCCAAGCACACAGGAATCTATACTAAAGGGTCTAGCTACAAGGAACTGGAGGATTTTGAGTCTGGGTGGTGAGAGAAATGGTGGTTTCTTGGCAGAAATGACACCTGAGAAAATTAGCTGGAAGAGACTCCGTATCTGGCATTTGGTTGAAGTCGTGCTAGGTTGGCAATCATGAATATTAAGAACAGAGGGAGAAAATCCTAGAGATTTAATGCCCCCTCCACACCCACAGTCAATGACTTCTGCCTGAACCCACTGCTCCCCCAAGACAGTCCATTGTCTCCCCACACACTGCTGGCATCATTTCACTCTCCATAAAGCCCCATGACATTACCCAAAACACAGGGCCTAGAGCAAGCCCCCTCAGAAAGAGCTAGGTGACATCGAGTCCTCCATTTTTGTGTTAACTTCCTTATTGAAGCTGGAAATGGTTTGCAGATCCTGTGATTCCAGGACCAAAAGACAGCAAGCTAAGACCTTAGCCAGGAGGCTCTTCCTTGCCTTCATATTCTGGGATCCTAAAAAAGATGCAATTGAGACCCTCCTTATGCTCAAACAGCGCAGCAGAGCTGGACAGTCAGGGTGAGTGGAAGTGGGGTCCTCTATGGGTGCAGAGCAAATCTGTTTGTTTCAAGAAGATGCCAGAGAAAGGGTACAATTTTGCTTTGAAGCCCAAATTCATTGTCCATACACGATGGTGATCTCGTTCTTCAAGCGCCACCTACTGGAAAAGAGCTTTCCAGCAGCAGACAGAAGGCTCACAAAAGGGTTTGGTATTTCTTCCTGATCTTGTTCTAATAACTGTGTTTCAGGGGGGCTTTAGGGGGGTAAATCTAATATTCAGAATTTGTATATATTATATTTTTTGTTAGAAGCATGATTGATTGTTCAACAAATAAATTTCTTAATTAAAAAATAAATAAACAGGGGCTGGAGCGGTGGCTCAGTGGTTTCAGTGCTTGCCTGGCAAGCACAAGGACCCGGGTTCAAACCCCAGCACCACGTACACAACTAAGTGTTGGAACAACAAAGGCCATGTGAAAAACCAAATAAAGTTGTTTCTCTCTTTGTCTGTCACTCTCACTGTCCCTCTCTCTTTTAAAAAAATAAATAAATAAATAAATAAATAAACAAAATTTAAAAATAAATGTGTTTCGGGGGGAAAGAAAGTATTTGTTATAGATGGGCTTCTATATAACAGGTTTACCACTTAGCACTCAGAGACAGAAAGGAAATCGAGTTTTCCAGGCTAACTCAGTAGTTACAAGAAAGAACCAAACCTTTCATTTGCTCTTCTGCTTTACAAGGAACCTTGTTAAGGGGTTGCATTTTCCTAAAAGGTCCTGCCTGCATGTCAAAGAAATTTGAATGAAGGGATTTATATTTTAATTGCAGTAAGGGACGTCGCTGCTTTAAAGAGTCCCAAGAGTAATCCCTTTCTAAAGCAAAATAATCATTCCAGAACATTGGCTTTTATACTCAGCCTCTCGTTTAATTTCTTTGGAATCTGGGCCCACCTGTTCTTGTGACGTGAGTTCCGGGCAATTTTAAATGACAGCCTTTAGCTCACACACTCTTTAAAAACAAGCTAAATACACTCAAAGCCCATTCTGGGCTGGCAGAAAGGCCTATGTAAGAGGTTATTTATGAGGTGTTAACATCTGCTTGGATCTGGGGGACAGCCCAGTTGGGCTCCACGCTCTTGTCTCTCCCAGAGGCCTCTGCATCCATCCCTGGCCTGTCAAGTGGCCATCCTTAGCAACTTCCCAGCAAGGGTGCTTGAAATTGTGGGTTTTCTCCTAGCCTATGCCCCAGAGAGAATTTAATGTAAAACGGACAGAAGATTAGTTACTATCGGACAAAGGGAGTCTCTTTCAAAGGGATTATATTCCAACTCTATTGTAGGCAAGGAGTGGGGAGAACATTATAGTAAGATCAGAGGGCCTAATAGCAATGCTGTTCATATCAAGGAGAAAAATTTAAGGCCAAGAATCTCTAAAAGATGGTTTTATGCTTTTTGCCAAGAAAGGCAGGCCTTGGGAAATCTAGGGATGGTGTAAAATAGTTAAGAGCTTGAATTCTGAGTTCAGAAAGACCTGGGTTTAAATCTCTGTCCTGCCTTTTTCTCATTGTCATTGAAAATGCTGAACAAATTATTTGTTCTATCTGTGACTCAATTTTCTCAGCTATAAAATAGGATAATAAACAGGGCTGGAGTGGTGGCTCAGCGGTTTCTGCACTTGCCTGGCAAGCATGAGGACCCGGGTTCAAACCCCAGCACCACGTACACAACTAAGTGTTGGAACAACGAAGGCCATGTGAAAAACTAAATAAAGTTGTTTCTCTCTTTCTCTGTCTCTCTCACTGTCCCTCTCTCTTTTAAAAAAGAATAGGATAATAAGGGCGTTCATTGTACTGGGTTGCTGTCAGGCTGCAATGTAACACACAGCACTAGGCACTGACAAAGGACTCAATAAATGGCAGTGACCACTACTAATAATGATATTAAGTGTGACAGTCACTTCATCAACATGATAAGGGGATCTGAAGGTCAGAATGCAGCAATGGAAAGGGCCGTGGGTTGGAAATCAGAAGACCTAAGGCTGTTGTCCCCGCTCCGTGCGAAACTGTCAGTATGACTCAGGCTAGGCTAATTGGTTCCCTTTGGGCTTCAGTTTCTTCACTTCCTAGATAAAATTACTAGTGTACCTGTTCCTTTTCAGCTCTAAAATTAAATCAATGGGTTCTATTGCTTTAAAAGAGGTTTTAAAGTTCCCAGTGCTGGAAATATGCTGTTGTTAATCGAAAGATAATTATTCTGAGCCTAAGAAAAACATTTCAAGCCAAACTTGAGGTTGCACTCCCCCACACACACACACACATTAGAGCTCTCATAAATTCACGGAGATTTTGGAGCACAAAGACTTCCTTGTAGATTGCTATTAAAGGTTTGGCTTGAAATGAGGTCAGAGAACGCAGAGTGGCAGCACCAAGGGCTTGATGGAGGGAGCCCCATGCCGGCTTAGTCAGGGCCTCTCTCCACAGGGCTGGGCCGTCCCAGGGTTTAGCACATCGGCTTCCCTGAGCAGCAACTGCCCACTGGATTGAGTTATATCCAGTGGAGAAGCAGCTTGTGAAATGAGCAAATACTCCCCAAGGATCAGATTTTAAGCAACACCTTGTACCTTTCAAACTGCTGAGTTCATGTGGGAAAATGACCTTGTAATCAAATCTGACTGCCAAAGTGAGGTCAGCCCAGAATGGGAATGGATTTTGGATCTAGAAATCAAGTTTATGACTTGTCTTATTCCAACAGCTTTTATTGATTCTTTGGTTAGATTGGGGATAGGTGCAGTTAACCTAAGCAATTTGAAGGCAGTTTGCTTGCTGAGCAACACAATTCTCTTTTCTGGAAAATTTGACTCCATCTCTATAATGAATCAATCCAACAACAAGACTCTTGAAGAACTATAAAAAGCCAAATTGTAGAACTCGTATATTAACTCTTGACAAGCTAAGCAGGAATACAAGACTTTTCCAATAAAATCTAATATTTCCTCTAACAGGTAACTTGTTCAGTTGACTGTGTTTTGTTATATAATAAGTGAACTTTATTCCAATGGAATCACTTAGACCTGATAACTATTGTCTTGGTCCACTTAGGAAACCAAAAGCACACATTTTTAATATGAAACTAAAATTATATATTAGAAAGCTATAACAACAAAAACAAAGGCTTCCCTTAATCTCAGAACCCCCCCAAAAAAATCATGAGTAATTTCTTACAATATTCTTGCATAAATCTGCATGTAGACGTTACTAAAATTTGGATAGAATCTACAACTTTAAATGGCTGTAAAGAACATTCTAGCATATTTTCAAAATCAAAAAAGAGTTCTTACAAGTGAATAATGGGCAAGACGGAAAACATGTGTAACAATCTCACAGCTAGGATGAGCATTTGAATGTATTGGGACTCAGAAACTGATACCCCAAAGTCCTTGGAACTGAAGAAGACTGAGAGGGAAGAAGCCCACTGTGCACGCCCGCTGCCTTTCTGTGTGAGAACTGGAGGTCAAGAAACTCTTTGATCTCCTTTGTCTGAAAGTAGGTCAGAAGGCCTTGGATTCAGCAGGGTCCCGCCCAAGACCAAGGGGAATGGCAGCTATAGAGAGAGAAGAATCTGAACAGATAGCTTTGTACGGTTGAAGTAAACCTGAGGGGTTGGCAAAGCAAAATGAAGGTCATTAAGAGCAAAAGAACAGTGTTGGAGAGCACAGTGGGCTGAGCTGCAAAGCATCTCAAGGTCAGGTCTATATAGTGGAGCTTGCTTTTACTGGACTGTACTGTTTGTCCCCTTCTCCCCTGGGTGAATCTAAGGTTGACTGGCACCTTGATTGACAGTTGTATTTGACACAATTTCTCCTCTGCTGCCCCTGCCTTTCTTTCTCTCCCAGAAAATGCAGAGAGAGAGAGAGAGAGAGAGCGCGCAAACTGTAAAGCTAATGATTTTAAGTAGCAATAAGTTAACTTTAGGTCAATCCCTCTGGCTATTGCACATGCCCAAGACTGGAGACTGTTCCTTTTAGGGGCTGGAATTCCCCTTGTGGAGTCTAGCTTCCTCCCTGTAACTGCAAGGTGACCCAGTTTCCCCTCACAGGAAGAGGCTTCAGGCTTCAGGTGGGCTGAGAGCCTGGGACTGTTACCTTCTCTCCCGCCCAATCTATCCCTTCCCCATTCCCTATTTCCTACCTAACAATTAGATGTACTGTTCGGTTTGTTTGTTTGTTCGTTTGTCCACTCACAGTCCTACCCAACTGACTATTCCTAATTGATTCTAAGCATAAAAATGTGCACTTTTGGCTGGGGTTGTGGCTTAGTAGAAAAGTGCTTATTTAGCATGTACAAGGCCCCAATATAAAAAAAATTTAAAGATTAAAAATAAATTGGTGGAGCTCTACTCAACAATTAGAAACAATGATTTTGCAGCCTTTGAAGGTAAATGGATGGCTATGGAAGAAATCATGCTGAGTGAAGTCAGCATAACCCAGAGAACCCAGGGTAGAATGTCTTCACTCATCTGTGGAGGCTGGAGCTAGACCCTATCCATTGTGAAAGGTGGTCAATTCTCATGTATTAAACCCAGAAAAGATGTAGTGACATACAATCTAAGGCATTCGTAGAGATGTATTGGGAAGGAGGGGTGGGTGGAGGGACAAGGGTGGGTAATTAGGTGGGGGGCTTTAGGGGGTAAATCTAATTTTCAGAGTATAAATATATTATATTGTTTCATTGGAAAAATAAATAAAATAATAAAAAAGAATATATACATATCATATTGTTATGTTGGATGCAGTTTTGATTGTACAATAACTAAATTTCTTAATAAAAATTATATAATAACAAAAAAAATTGGTTTTCTTCGGGTCTTTGGACATGCATTTCTGAAGGCTCCTATTCCACATGACCCTGTAACTAAATAAATTTGTTAGACTCTTTGCTTATTAACCTGTCTTTTGTTACAGGGTTGTTGCTCACAACCCTTATAATGAGTGAGGAAAGGTAATATCTTTCTGTTTATACTGTTGATATTCTACAGTACAATTTCAGAAAACAGAAAAATGTTTGTGATTTAATAGGCGTTAATTTAATAGGTGTTATCTTCTTTTGGAGTCCATCCCCCACCCCCACCCCCACCCCGGTCAGGTCTATTTTTGTATTTTGTAGGCTTTTTGTTCTTTCCTTTTGATCTTTACAACAACCTGCGACCATTTAATTATGTCCTGCACATCTTTTTAGTATTCCCATTACTGGAAAGAGATTTCAAAGCACCCCCTCCCAATGTAGCCATAAAGATCCTCATTAAACAGTCAAGGAAAGCTGCTGATTGAAGATGCTGTGCAGTCCCGAGACTGAGGGGATTATTGTCCAGTGAGGACAAAAGATTGCAATTAAAACCGATTGAATGTAAAAAGCTACTACCAAGATCTGTGTGTTGATAACGTTAAAATGAGTCTGCAGTTTGCCCCCTTCAGGTTCAAGGACTTGGTTTTTATCAAAGTGGCCATGTTTTCTATGTTTTCTATGGAAACTCTTATGGGATTAGGAACACATTCATTATATAATTAGCTAAGGGTAAATTTCAGGCTCTCCCCCTGGTTTTTGGTCTCTTTGACTCAGGTGTCTTTCAAAATTCAGTAGGCACAGTGCTTCCCTGGAGAACTGCCCTTGTTCCTTAGACCCCATTTGGTCCATTTTCTTTACTTACCCTTCTGGTGTCATAACCCAAATCATAATCTTGGGGAAGTACTCATTGACTTAACTGTCCTCTCAGTAGAATTCTCCAAGGAAGCAGGGACTGTGATTGTTTTGCTCACCACTGTAGTCTCAGTACCAGGCAAAGTAGAAACATGATAAATCTTTACTGCATAGATAATTAAATTTGCACATCATACCTGTGCTTGATCATGAAAGATGATGGAGAACATGAGTCCTGTGTAATATGAAGCAGGCCACACATGAAAAAACATTGTGCTACAGCAACAATCAACCAAAAAGCAGACAGCACGTTCACAATAGCAACTCGACTGGACATCTCTTGGTGGGTTTGTTTAAGGAGGAGAGGCTGGTTTGCAGACAGAAAACTCAAGACACGGCCCACTCCTTCACCATTAACACCTCACCATTCATCCAGGTGGTCACCTTGCTGGGCTCTTGCATGGCGCTGCCTGTAGAGGGTGTAACAAAGTAGAAACAACCATGACCACCTGGCAAGTTCTGGCAGTAAACCTTAGAGAGAAGGAAGGCAAAAACAACCCCATTCACATGCAGCAACCTGGATACGGGCTTCAGGATTTTTGTTATTCATGGGATTGTACCAAAAGAAATAGAGAACCCCCAAAGACTTTGTTGATTTATTATAGATTGTGTTTTAGTCAGATTTTTCACTGCTGCGACTAAAATACCTGAAAAGAACAATTTCAGAGGAGGAAAGGTTATTTGGGGGCTCATGGTTTCAGAGGTCTCAGTGCATAGAAGGCTGGCTCCTTTCCTCAGGGCTCACACCATGGTGGAAGAGTGTGGTGGAGGAAAGTGGCTCAGGACATCATGATCAGGAAGGAGAAAGAGAGCCACTCCACTTGCCAGATACAAAATATGTACCCCAAAGGCACGTCCCCAAGGACCCACCTCCTCCAGTCACACTCTACCTGACTTCAGTTACCATTCCATTAATCCCCATCAGAGATTAACTCACTGATTTGATTAAGGCTCTCATTCTCCAATCATTTCACCTCTAAACTCTCATGCGTTAACTTATACATGAACTCGGGGGGAACACCATATGTCTAACCATAACAGATTGTGTCTCCTTTGCATCAAGGACTTCTAATGAGTTTCGTTTATGTTCACTAATTTGACTGTGTTTATTCCATTTGGGACCTTGCACTTGTATTTTAATTCCAACTTCGTTTACTCATTTAACTGTTTTGTGTATTTATTTTGTCTTGTTTTATGAGAGAGGGTCTTGCTATGTTGTCCAGGTTTTTCTTGATCTCCTAGGCTCAAGTGATCTTCAGGACTCATCCTTCCAGAAGCTGGGCCTATGGTTATACTCATCATGCCCAGCCACTTAACACGTTTTTATTAAAGGATCATTATAGGCCAGTGTGTTCATCACTGGGACACAAGAGTGAACAAAATGATGGAACCCCACCTCACAGAGTAGTCCAGTAGACAATGTAGATGTGTTAATAGGCAATTGCAAAAAGAGCAGGGGCCTATGCTCCCACGTGAAATTCAGGGATTTTTTTTTTGGCTTTTTATTTTTTTATTTTTTTTAAATTTTTTATTTTTGAACAATCATACAAGTTTTTAACAAAATAATATAAAATGTGTATATATTCTGGATATTGCAATTACCCCCAGGAGTGCCCCCCCACTTACCCTCCCTTATCCCGCCCTTCTCCTTCCCACTATATCTCTAAAAAAAGTATTAGGTTGTAAAACATTACATCTTATCTGGATTTAACACATGCTAATAGACCAACTTTCTCATTGTCCAGGGTCTAGTCCCCACCTCCACAGATGAGTGGAGACAATCGACCCTTAGATCTCTGGGTTAAGCTGATTTTACTCATCATGATCTCTTCCATAGCCATCCATT
>PVKS010018812.1:0-39439 GCA_004027875.1 Aplodontia rufa
ACCTTTCATCTTAGGATATGTTTAATGTTGCTCTTACATGAAAACCAATAGACTTAAAAAAAAACTCCTAATAAAAAATTATCTCAGATCTAAAAGATTTATAAGGAATGACAAATAAGCATTAAAGAAAATATAATTTTCTAGTTTAGACGATATGCTATTATTTACTAGTTTTTCAAAAGCTACTTATATATAGAAAAACTACAAAGTAAACTGTTTCCATTACCTGCTTTTTGTTCAAAGACAGGAGCCATAGCAAGTGGAATTGATTTCAGGTCAAAGGGTTTCTCTGAAGGCTCCAATGTATACTGGTGCAAGGCCTTTTCCATCCCCGGCACAGAGACTGTTAGACCTGTAAATACAGAGAAATCTCAGCATTATATAAACCTTGCCAATGAGTTTTCTGAAAAAAGAGAAAAATAAAATCACAGACTTAAAAAATCTAAATAAAAATAAAGGCTATTATATAAACTTCCTGATCCCTTTTTTCTTTCAAGGAAACAGAACAAAAAATTTTCAACAAACTTGGGTGCCTTTCAGAAAGGAGAGCATTTTAGCCATGTGGGAACAGTAACAGCATAAGGAAAGGGAAAACGTATCAATCCACTCAAAGGGAGACCAAGAAGAACCAGAAATAAGCAACATTCTTTGGGCCCTTACATACTTTAAGAAATATATTCTGGGGCTGGAGCACTGGCTCAGTGGTTACGGTGCTTGCCTGGCATGCACAAGGATGCAGGTTTGAGCCCTAGCACCATGTATGCAACAAAGTATCCAAGCAACGAAAGCCACATGAAAAACTAAATAAAATTGATTGTCTCTTTCTCTCTCTCTGTCCCCTTCTCTCTTTAAAAAAAGAAGAAGAAATATATTCTGACAGATTATTTTGCAGGAATTCCCATTATCAAATTAGAAAATACACCTGTACACACAAATTTCCCTAGAAACGGAAGTGCATTCAAAGACAAAAACTAGTATGAATCTATAACAACAAATCCCTTCCAAATACACCTATATGCAACTATATACACCCATATACATAATATACAACTATAATGCACCAATGAAAATTTTTAAAAAATAACTGAAAAAAAGAGATAAAAACCAAACATTTGCTTAGTGGAGTAGATCATCATGAAATATTCTTTCAAAATGTAATTTGGGGAACAAAAGTGTACTTGTCTAATTCCTTGACTTACTGACCATTGAAGATATATGTAGCATTCAGTGCCATCTGCCTCTGCTGCAGCACATTCAGATAGAAGGTAGCTCTGTCTCGTACCTCATCATCAGTATCCATCATACACCTGACCAGGAGAAAAAGAACAGACATGTTTTAGGACTCCAAAGGTTTACAACAGCTTTACTACCATACCAAAAGGACACAATTCAGGTTATCTCATACTACCTTTATAAAAGAACTCAGTGATTGCCAACATTGGCTACTAACATCTCCACAAATCTTAGGAACGGTTCTGAATTACTAAAGAAATACTGTTATCATGAATCAGAAGCATCTAGCTAGGCATTCAAAGAATCCAATAAGAAGAGGCAGCAGTTTGTAGTCTATCCTTGGATATGCAACCACACGATCCTGGCAGAGGTTTAAATGTCTGTATAATTAAGAAATAGAAATATTATAATTTCCCAGGATACCAAAAAGATAAATAGCATTTAGAATCCAGTCATTATTCAAGTGGCAGTTTGTTTTATTTAAATCAGCCAACTTTTGACCTGTGATTTATCTGCTTCAATTATAAAATGCAATCTCAGAGCATTTACTTTTTTTATTTACTTTTTTGAGAGAGAGAGAGAAAGAGTAAGGGAGGAAGAGGGAATCGATTTTATTTATTTTTTCATCTGCCTTTGTTTCTCCCACAGTTAGTTGTATATGTGGTGCTGGGGTCCAAACCTAGGTCCTCATGGATGTTAGGCAAGTGCTCCAACTGCTGAGCCACCACTCCAAGTCCCCAGAGAATTTCCTTTTAAAACAAGCCTTTTCCTTATAAAATATGGCATTATGGAGACCTTGAAACCTCATAAAATATTTCATGGTCTCCATATGAATCACTAAGATCTCTTTAAAGTTAGTGCCTACTGTACAGAGGTATACTTATGCTTATTTTTTCAATATCCAAAAATTAATCTTGTATCTGGCACAAACATAATTATTAGAAAGAGTCCTTTGCCCCTGACTCACTCCATGAGCTCTACTCCTAGGTCCTCTAATAAATTTAATAGGTACAAGGGTTTCACTATTTAGTCATATAAAATTCTTATTTAAGAAAAAAAAATTCGGGGTTGGGGATTTAGCTCAGTGGCAGAGCGCTTGCCTAGCACGTGCAAGGCCCCGAGTTCAGTCCCCATCCCTGGAAAACAAACAAACAAATAAAAAAAAAAAATTCTTTTACTTACCTTTGTAAGAGTACAAGGATGCTTGGGAGAAGACTCTCATTCTGAGCTCCAAATTTTGCCAAAGCACTCACAGCAGCTATTATGAAACATAAAGTAAAGCAAATAAATATTGGTTTCTTAGAGTTAATCAATCATTAAAAAAATTACAGAAGCTGTCTGCGTTCAGTAAAATCTCACATTTTACTGAGTGCTTCTTGATCTTATTTCTTTGATACATTAAAGCATAAACAGAATTCTTCACGTCCTAGCACTTTAAATAGGAAAATCCATCATGTAATGAGGAGAAAGAATCATGTACACTTTCTAAATAAGTCATTTCCACTTCTCTACAATTTCCTATATCTCAATGGTATGATTAAGTTCTAATCTCAAACAATTGGGCCTAAGTACAAAAAGAAACTCTATTATTAAAATTCTTTCATTGACTATTAGAAAAAAGGAAGGGGATGGGAGAGGAGTAAGAGGAGGGGAAGGAATGGTAATAGGAGCTGGGTATGTCAAAATATGTTATACATATGTACACATATGACACAATAAAACCATTATTTTGTATAATTAAAATGCACTAATTTTTTTTAATTCCTTTCATTCAACAAATATTCATTGGTTACCTAACTTTTGTCAAGAATTGTGTAGGTGCTGGGGACAGGAAGACAAAAGGAGGTAACTCTCAACCTTAAGGAGTTATACTGCAGCAGGAAAGACAGGTAAGTAAGGAAATAATTGTAACATAGCACAGTAAGGCCCTGGTAGAACTATATCCATAATGTTAGGTGAGCTGAGTAGGGGATTTAAATGGAAATTGGTGATAGATAAGAAAGACAAGGAGTTGACCCTTATTACTTGAGCTAAATTTTGAAAAACAAGTAGTATCTTAGCTAGAGAAAAAGGCAGGAAAAGAGGATTTGAGGCAGAGAGAATAAGTACAAACTCTCTCTGCCCAGAGCAGAAAGCATGGTATATTACTAGACCCAGGTGAGCAAGTATATTACTTATATTGAAGAAAAAAGGAGATGAGTGAGAAACTCACTCAAAAAAACTGGATATGGTTCTGCCTCAAAGTTGTTATTATAGGACACTATGGAAGGAATAAATCTGTGTATTTTAAAGACCATTCTTTTAGCAAAGTGTGGAGAATGGACTGGGTATGTGTGAGACTTGCAGCAGTGAGGCTGGATAGTCATCTGAAATACATTACAGCCTAAAGGAGCATCTACGACAAAAGAACCAAGAATAAAGAAACAGTACAGAGACAGAACTGGTAGGTCTTTGCTAAAGAGTAGATGGGGATACAAAACAGCAGAGTAAATTCCTATCTTCACAACTGAGTGTATAAACGGTGAGGATTTCAATTTGGGTTACTTCAAATTTCACTCTGAATTTGAAGTGCCTTAGGTAGGCTGGACATACAAGTTTAGGAAACAGACCTGCCTGGAATGTCAAAGCACATTTTTGCAGTGATCAACACTGCAAAAATGATCACCAGGAAGAACATATATGTTGAAAAGACAAAGCCCTAAGGATATGGAATGCTTTAAGGGATGGGCCTACAAAGAAAAGTTGCATCAATGAGACTGAGGAATGTAAGAAGAATGCAGATTCTAAGCGAGGAGAGGGCTTCACAAAGAAATTAGTCAATAGCATATCAAACTGACTGAGAGGTAAACAAAGATAAGCAGATTAAAGTGTTTAACTTCATTTTGCAACCAGTTTTTAAGTAATTAAATAAAAATAGCTTCAGAAGAGTTTAAAAGGGAAAGGCTAAATTACACAGAGCTGAAAAGAAAATGGAAAATTAGTTCATGGAGACAGCTAGTAATGGCTACTTCAAGTTTATCTCCAAGGGAAGAAAAAGTGTAAAGTAGTTAATGAGAGACAAAAGATTTTAGGAGGACTTATATTTTTCATGAGAGATCTGAACCTGTTCTTTATGCTAAGGAGAAGGAAGGATTAGAGAGGAAGAGTTACCTAAAAATAAAAACACATTTACACAGAAATTCTACCAACATTCATAGTCATGGCTTGAAGCTATCATAGTATACTTATCATACTGAAAGCCAATCTAAGGCAAAAATCTCGATGGAAACTGGAGCTACATATGTGGGCCAACGTGTGCTCCAAAATCAGACCATCAAATGCTTTGCAACTTAAATTTCCACTTTTTTGAGTTTAGTATTTTAAAAGACCAGCAGTTACATAACTATCAGTGTTCCAATAACTCACCAGCTCTGACAGCCTCATTCTCTAGGACGACCCTATTAAAAATGAAGCGAATGTACTTGGAGGGGACAGGTGTTCTGGGACCTTCTTTGCCCAACAAGTGTAAAATCTTAGTAGCCAGAACAGTATGTTCACAGTCCTCAATGAATTCACAAAGGTGGGCTAGACCTGCTTCTTTACTCTCAGGGTTCTCTTCCACGATGCTAATTATGCAGTCCACAATGGCCCGCTTGTACTCAAAGCCTCCCTGGCAAAAGAGAAGATAAAACTGCCATTCATTCTAAGGGTACATATATATATTTTATTAAGAGAGAGGGACAGTGACAGAGAAAGAACCAGTTTTACTTAAGTTTTTCATGTGGCTTTCATTGCTCTGACACTCCGTTGTGTACATGGTACTGGGGTTTGAACCCGTGTACTTGTGCATGCCGGGCAAGTGCTGTAACCGCTGAGCCAGCGCCTTACGGCATATTTTTTTGAGAAATGCTTACAATATTCAAATTTCAATCCCTTCCATTCTTGCTTCCCCCCGCACACACACCCCCAGGTCTGGGACTGAACCCAGGAGCACTTTACCACTGAACTACATCCCCAGCACTTTATTGTATTTTAAGACAGGGTCCTGCTAAGTTGCCCAGGTTGGCCTCAAACTTGTGATCCTCCTCCTCAGCCCCCTCAGTAGATGGGATTGCAGGTGTGCCTCATTGTGCCTTGCTTCTCTTTTATTTTTAAAAAAGAAAACCAAAACAGGCATTTTTTTCCTCCAAGTGGGAAAGTGAGCAACAGCATATTTAGTAAAGATAAGGTAGCAATCAGAATGAAGCATTATTACTTGAGAGGCACACTAGGATGATAAAGAAATCTGCATAAAATACTGTTACTTCATGGCAATCAGAAGAATTTACAAGAGCTACTTTTATGGTTAAAAGCAGTATACCTACATCATCTCGGAGCATGTTGGAGAGGAAAGTCATCATGACACTGTGCTTCCTAGGGTACTTCTGACAGAGAGCACTAATTGCCTGTACGACTACCACCTGCAGAAAAATAAAGAGAATATTCACCTAAGAATGACTGTACGACCATCACCTGTAAAAAACACATGGAAAGGACATGCACTTTCACAACAAGGTATACTTTCCCTGTGATTTACTGCAAGCTAAGAATTGCTACAGTTACCTAAAATGACAATAATGGGTTTTCAAGAAAGCAAAGAGATCCCAAAAGGAAATAAAATGCAATGGTAAAATAAAGTTCATTTAAGGCATCCCATCTTTCTGCCCCAAACATACACATAAAATTCTTAAAGTTAGTAGTAAAGTAATAATCTTTTTTCAAAGCGGGAGGGGAGAGAGAGGGAATCAATTTTATTTATTTTTTTCATCTGGTTTTTGTTTCTCCGACAGTTGTGTACGAGGTGCTGGGGTTTGAGCCGAGGTCCTTGCACGTGTCAGGCAAGTGCTCTAACTGCTGAGCCACCACGTTAGCCCCAAGATAAAAATCTTGAATAGACTGATTACCCATAGAGGAAACAGAGAAAGCTATCCAGGAACTACTTCACAAAATGGTTTCTAGGGGAATGTTACTAACAACTTTAAAGATCAGTGTCAAGAACTGTGATGGGTATGAGATTTTACCCTACTTAGAGCTAACAAGTTAAAAAGACTCCTTCCTGGGTTAGAGATGAAAAACAGTTCAGTTACAGCAACAGTAAGTAGTAGCAAGAGTATCAGCCTTTTGGAGCTAGCTTTCTCAACCCCAAATCCAACAAGGCAAACGCAAAGAGAGTCAGATGGTGCCTGGGTCCATAGTGGGCTGTGCTGCATATAGCATGAGAACACTGAGGTATGGAATTTGACAGTTTTATAAAGGGCAGCAAGCATGCCTATACTCTGTACTGAAGGAAAACATTTCTAGACTACGATATAGTAAGTATGCTATTTTTTTTGCTCCAGAGGAGCACTATCGATTTTTTTCTAGGACTATAGTGAAACCTGCTCTTTTCTTTAGAAGGAACCACCTATTTCTTTATTTTCTAAGGCTGGAAGATACCTTGTGTTACACAAAGAAAACATAGGTGGGAGAGTAGGAAACGTAGGGTAGTTAGCACATAACTTGTAAGATGTGCAGAAATGCAAAAAGACTCAGGGAATTGAGTATTGTCTCCCAACAATCAGCTGGCACAGATTCAATATGCAATACACTGTTTCAGAGAACAAAAACATCCATAATTCTTTTGTGAAGCAAAGATACTTAATACAGTATATATGCACAGAATGAAAAAATTTCAGATTGAAATAATGTATGAATATTAATGTAAAAGTGCTACGGAACATATTGACTAACAGACTCCAGCACTACATTAAGGAAATAATACAACCAAAATGAAATAGGATTTATACCAAGTATGCAAGGATGGTTCAACATTAGAAAACCAATTAATATAAATCATTTTATTAATGAGGCTAAGGAGAAAAATTAAATGATTACAACACAAAATGTTTTATAAAGCCTTTGATTAAATCCAACACTCATTCCTAATAAAAAATAAAAATAGGAATGGATGGATACTTCCATAACATAAAATATATGTAACTCAAACTTAATCCCAGCACATTTCCTAATAAAGAATCCCAAGAGGAATTCCTATTAAGGTCAGAAACAATGCAGGATATCAGTACCTCCACTATTATTTAACATTAGTCTGGAGATAATAAACAATACAATTAGCAAGAGAAAATAACTAGAGGACTAGAAACTGGAAAAGACAAAACTTTTTAAATGACATTGTAGAATACTTGAATAAATATAATCAGTGATAAAACTAAGCCAATAAAAATTCAGTAAGGGAGCAGAATATTATATTGCCATATAAAACATTAATATTTATCTACATGAATAATAACCAGTTAGAAGACTTAGAAGAGATGATGAATTAAAAAGGAAAGGTTGATAGAGGGAGACTGAGTAATGGGTACCTAAACAGTTAGGTAGAAGGAATAAATTGTAATATTCCCAAGTAGAGTGGGTGACTATAGTTTATAATAACCTATATGTTAGGAAGAACTAGAAGAAAGGAGTTTGAAGACTAAAAAAAAAAAGAAAGATAAGGAGATGGAATGCTAACTACCCTCATTTTATCAGTATATTATATATACATGTGTTATTTTACATTAATGTAAAATAATAAAAATATTATAGCAGCAACAAAAGGGATAAAATATTTATGAATAAACATTTAGAAAGCATTCAAATCCAATTTAAAAATTCTTGAAGGACACAAAAGTCAAACATGAACAAATTAAAAGACATCCCTCGTTTTTGGTTAGGATATCTCAACATTATTAAGATGTCTGTTCTCTCCTAATGTTAACTTACACATCTAATGTGATTCCAATGAAAATGCCAATGAGATTTTTTATGAAGGTAGAAAAGTTAATACTAAACTTCATAAGGAAAGCAAACATGCAAGAATAGCCAGGAAAATAAGGAACTATGATGAGGGTACTGACAGTATTCACACAGCCTATAAAACTTCTGTATTTTGAAATAGAAGTAGCAGTGGTTATGTATTAACAGTCCAATATAATAGAACAGAAACCCCAGAAATAGACTCAAATATATATTGAACTTTACTGTGTGATAAAGGTGATACCTGAAATCACTGGGGCAAAGATGGCCTTTTAAATAAAATTTGGGGGGGGAAATAGAAAAAGGATAAGATCATATCTGTTTCTCATACCATGCACAATAACAAAATCCAACAGATTACAGATCTAAATATAAAACTGTAAGTGTACTAGAAGATAACATGAGTTAATTCCTCTATAATCTAAAGATAAAGGATTTCTAACAATGAATCTATCTGTATTACTGAACGTTTAACAGCACTGGGGATGAGAAGAGAGAACTAATCCAAATAACTTAGCCAATTTTTACCCATTCTCTACCTGCAGATTTTAAAAGATCAATTTGGACCAGCAGTTTTCATATGACACGTATGAAACTGACACTGAGATATTACACTTTTTATTATTTCAATTAGACATCACAATAACTCTATGAGAAAGGTACTACTGCCATCTCTAAATAGTTAAGGAAAGAGTTTATGTGATTTATCTTAGGTAACATATCTAGTAAGTGGTAGATCAAGATTTAAATCCAGGGATTTGACTCTAGAGGTTGGTTGGTCTCTCATCTACCACAAAGACCTCCAAAATTCCTAACTCCTTGGCCTGATGTCTGAAATAGTGTATAATTCTCTTGGGATTATACTAAGGAATGAAACCTGGGTCATGTGGGATACACATTCATTCAGCTTTTATAAATACTACCAGTTTTCCAAAATGTCTGTACTATATCCCCAGTGTATGAAAGTTTTGGTTTTTCTCATCTTCATCAACATCTGTCATTTTCTAATTTTTCATTTTAGTCTTTCTGATAACTGCATTACAGTTTTGACTGCAATTTCTTTTTTAAAGAAAGAAACAACTTTATTTAGTTTTTCACATGGCTTTAGTTGCTCCAACACTTAGTTATGTACGTGGTGCTGGGGTTTGAACGCGGGTCCTTGTGCTTGCCAGGCAAGCGCCAAAACCGCTGAGCCACCGCTCCAGCCCCTGACTGCAATTTCTTTTTTTTTTTTTTTTTTAAAGAGAGAGTGACAGTGAGGAGGCAGAGAAAGAGAGAAACAACTTTATTTAGTTTTTCACATGGCCTTAGTTGCTCCAACACTCAGTTGTGTACGTGGTGCTGGGGTTTGAACCGGGGTCCTCGTGCTTGCCAGGCAAGCGCCGAAATCACTGAGCCACCGCTCCAGCCCCTGATTGCAATTTCTTAATGATAAATTTTTCATATGTTCCTGGGCATCTGTATATCATGTATTACATAAGGTCTACTGAAGAGTGCATTTTGTTTTTGTTTTTTTTATTTTTGCAGTATTGGTGATTGAATCCAGGGCCACTTTACCCCTAGGAAACATCTCCATCCCCTGTGTGGTTTTTTTTTTTTTCTTCTGTTTTGAGACAGGGTCTAAATTGCTTGGGCTGGGCTCAAATCTGCAATCCTCCTGACTCAGCCTCCCAAGTAGCTGGGATTATAGATATGTGCCACCATGCCTAACTGTATCTTTTTAAAAAATTTTACTGTTGTTTTTTTGTTGTTGTTGTTGCTGTTGTTTCTAGGAGTCCTAGAGTCTCAAATTGAGCCTTTTTAAAGCTTGGCTATATATGTTACTGCAAATACTTCTTACTCTGTGGATTGTTTTTTCACATTCTTTATGGTATGTTTGGTAAATATGAATTCCTTTTCTTTTTTGGGGGGGTGTAAAAGGCAAAAAGAAATTTTATTGCTTTGCTAGCAAAGGAGAAAAATAGGGAACTCCTGTCCCACAGGTTTTGATTCATCCATCAGGGGGGACAGAAGGTTTGTTTTTGTTTTTTTTTTTTTAAGAGAGAGGGACAGTGAGAGAGACAGAGAAAGAGAGAAACAACTCTATTTAGTTTTTTTTTTCACATGGCCTTAGTTGCTCCAACACTCAGTTGTGTACGTGGTGCTGGGGTTTGAACCCGGGTCCTCATGCTTGCCAGGCAAGCGCCAAAACCGCTGAGCCACCGCTCCAGCCCCCGGGGCCGATGGTTTTTAAAGAGGTATTTCAAAGGTACACTCCAGATCCAGATATGCCCTGATGGGGTAAATATAAATTCTTTAACTGGGTGTAGGTTATCAAATTTCCTTTCTGTCTTTTTTATTTTTTTACTATTATTTTTTTAAAGAGGGTGGAACAGTGAGAGAGAGAAAGAGAGAGAGAGAGACAGACAGAGAGAGAGAGAGAATTGATTTTATTTAATTTTTCCTCGCTGCTTAGTTGTGTATGTGGTGCTGGGGTTTGAACCTGCATACTTGAGCATGCCAGGCAAGCACCGTAACCTCTCAAGTCTCTTGTGTCTTATTTTTAAAATAGTTTTCTTACTCCAGAATATTGAAAATGTTCCAAGTTTTCTTCTAAAATATTTATTGTTGTTGGCACAGTGGTGCACGCCAGTGGCTCAGGAGGCTGAGACAGGAAGATAGTGAGTTCAAAGTTAGCCTCAGCAACTTAGCAAGGCCCTAAGAAACTTAGCAAGACTCTGTCTCAAAATAAAATATAAAAAATGGCTAGGGATGTGGCTCAGTGGTTAAGTGCCCTGGGTTCAACCCCTGATATCAAAAATAAATAAAATAAATAAATAAATACATAAATAAATATTGTGTATGCTTAATATATTCAGATTTGATATCCACCTGGAACTAATTTCTGTGTATGGCATGAGGTAGGGGTTAGGATTTATTTTTTTCCCATGTGGATGTCCAACTGATAAACTTTCATAATGCTTTAATAACATTTTTATTCCAACAAATCAATAACTGAACTCAAAAGATGTCAGAAAAAGCGGAGAATCAAAAGCAAACAAACATACAAATCAAAAGCCCAAAGTCTTAAACAAACCCTCTATAAAAAAGAATATAAACATTAAAATGTTAGGTAGTAGAGAAAGAAGCAGAATGGTAGCCTGGGATACATCTGAAATCAGAAAATCTAGGATTTGGTCTTGGCTGTGCTACAAATTCACTGTGTGAATCAAAAGCTGGGGTGTGGGTGATGCAGGGGCAATTTGGTTTAGGAACATATGCATATCATATTGCTACTATATATGCATTTATGATTGTACAATAACTCCTTAATAAAAATTAAAATAAAAAACTCATCAGATTAAAAAAAAATTCACTGTGTGACCTTAATCAAGGTAGTTATTTTTCAATATTGTATTTTCCTTAATCGATCAAAAATGAGCAGCCTGAATAGTAGTCATTCTTACCGAAGAAACCAAGAGATGAAGCAGTAAGTATCTACATATCAATATACATATTTACATCATAAATTTTTCATCATATAACCTTGTATATAACTCAAACTTTAGGATAAACCTCTCACTTTTCAGGTTTGCTTCCCAACATTATCTATTTTATTTCTTTATTACCTTACTAAATGACTACATAATATATACAAAGAAGTTCTCTTTAGAATGCACTAACAAATATTTTTGAAAAATGATGTAGAAGGCTAAAGTTAGTTCTTTTTTTTTTTTTTAGTTTAAGAGTAGGATTTATTCAAGTGTGAATAGAAACAGAACTCTCACAGGGTGAGAGGAGACCCTAGAGGGGTTACTACTTGATTGTAACAGTCCAGGCATTTATATATAAATAGTACTTAGGTTAATGCTATTGGTCCAAATTTATGGTAATCAGGGTTTGGAAAAGTACTAACACTGTGGGTTAACCCTTGACAAATTTAGTGTCTTACGTAGTGAAATATAATGATATCTATATTAACTTGTGATCAATTCATTTATATTATAAAATTCCATACAGTCATGGAAAACAAGAACATGTAACTTCTCATAACTTGATGCAAATTTATTTTAAAAACGTCAGCAGGGGCTGGAGTGGTGGCTCAGTGGTTCCAGCGCTTACCTAAATGTGCAAGGACATGAGTTCAAACCCTAGCACCACGGACACAATGAAGTGTCAGAGCAAAAGTCACATGAAAAACTAAATAAAACTGATTCTCTCTCTCTCTCTCTCTCACTGTCCCTCTCTCTTTAAAATAAGAAAAGAAAAAAAACAAACCTAAGCATTTAGTGACACAGGAGGAGATGCTGCCAATTATAGAGAAGTTTGGCTTAGCAACTTGAAATGGGTTTTTGAAAACATTTTCTTATAACATATTTCTTACTACTTATTATATATTTTAAAACTATTACAAAAACAAATGCCTATGTACTTACCATACAGTATTTTTTTGGGGGGTGGGGGTAACAGGGATTGAACCCAAAGCTGCTTAACTACTGAGTCACATCACCATTCCACTTTTTATTTTTTATTTTGAGACAGGGCCTCACCAAGTTCCTTAGGATTGTTAACTTGCTGAGAGGCTGGCTTTGAACTTCTGATCCTTATGCCTCAACTTCCTAAATTGCTGGAATACCGGCATGCAGCACTGTACCTGGCATCGCACAGCTTTTAAAAAAGATTTCCACTATCTGAAATTCCTATGTGTCCCCCTAGCTCCTCCTGATCACATTCACTGATTCCTTTCTAGAGATACCAACAATCCTCACAATCTTAACCATTCCCTTGCTTTTCTTCAGTTTCCAAATGTATCCCCAAACAGTACACAGTGTAGTTTTGCTTGGTGTTTTATATATAAATACTATCATGTTGTATATAATTTTTTACAACCTGCTCAACATGGTATTTGCAAAATTCAATGCATGTGACTGAAATGGTCTCATGGTCCCGAAGTGGAGTTACTGGGCTCTTTCTTTCTTTTTAAAGAAAATAGCAGGGGTGGAGTGGTTGCTCGGTGGTTAGTGCTTGCCTGGCATGCAAAGGACCTGGGTTCAAACCCCAGGACCATGTACACAATGAAATGTCGGAACAATGAAAGCCACATGAAAAACTAAACAAAGCTGATTCTCTCTTTCTTTCTCTCTCTTAAAAAAAAAGAAAAAGAAAGAAAAAGAAAATAACATCAGTTTTACCAGGTACTGCTGGATTATTTTCAAAAGCTGCTGAATGCAAGGATCTATAGAGACATCCACTTTTCCAAACCCTCATCAACAATATTTTTGTGTCTTTTGGTATATAAGCTTTTTATTATTTCTAAAACTAAAGCCAGTAAACTATAGCCCTGTTTTGTCTATATTCCATTTTTGTACAGCTAAGATGTTTTTAAATGTTTAAGAAGTTGTAAAGAAAAAATAAAAACGAGAACATGCAGCAGACAGTGGAGGGTGCCCCACAAAGCCTGAAAGGCCTACTCTGCGCCCTTAAAGACAGGTGCCCCATTCCTGCTCTACAACATTATCCTTACTAAACTTAACTTTCCTCATAATCCTGGTTTATTTTACCAACAACTATAAAAATGAACTTCATAACCCCCTAAGGTTCCCAAAAGATTCAAAATGTCCACTTGAATATACTAAGTTTGTTTAAAATTTTAGAAGCATGTTTAGTGAAGAGAATAACAGGGCCAATCATACTAAATGACTAAATATTAAGTAAGTAAAACAATAAAATCTTTCTACTTTCTTTCAACTGAAATTTATTGTTTTTTCATTATCTCATGCACTCTCACTAGTTCTATTCAACATTATATTGGAAGCACTAGCTATTTCAATAAGGCAAGAAAAAAAAAAAGAAAGACATTTTGATTGGAAATAAAGTGAAACTGTCTCTATTCAAAGATGACATGATTAGGGCTGGAGCAGTGGCTCAGCAGTTATGGTGTTTGCCTGGCATGTACACGAGTTCAAATCCCAGCACCACGTACATAACAAAGTGTTGGAGCAAAGAAAGCCACATGAAAAACTAAATAAAACTGATCCTCTCTTTCTCTCTCTCACCGGCCCCCTCTCTTAAAAAAAAAAAAAAAAAAAAGTCATGATTATGTATGTATATGGTTCCAAGAAATGTATATAGAAAAACTCTGAAATTATCACATAAAATTGATTCAAGGTGCTGGAGCGATGGCTCAGTGGTTGGAGCACTTGCCTGGCATGTGCGAGGACCTGAGTTTAACCCAACATCAAATACAGAATTAAGTGTCGAAGCAACAAAAAACAGATGAAAAAATAAATAAAGCTGACCCTCCCCGCCTCTCTCACTCTTCTTTTTAAAAATATTTTTCTTTTTAATTCAAGTTAGGTCACAGACCAAAATATAAAAGCTAAAATCATAAAGCATTCAGAATAAAACAGAAGAGAATATCTTTATGACTTGCAGGTTGATAAAGGTTATTTAGATATGATGCTCAATAACTGGTAAAAGAAAAAACTGATTCATTAAACTTGATAAAAACTAAAACTTTTGCTCCTCAAAAGACAATGTTAAGAGAAGAAATAGAGAAGCCACACACAGACTAGAGAAAACATGATCATGCTTGAACTCATACCTTGAACTCATCTGAAATTTCAGACACAAAAGAAGATATCTGCTTCATGAGCCTGTCCACACTGCTCTCACTTCCTGTTTTGAGCAGTGTAGTTATGGCTAGGGTAGCAATGCTTCTGTTTGAGTCTGTGATCAAGTTTTCTAAATCCAGATTGCAGGCAGTAACAGCAGAGGGGTGCTTCATTGCCACCTTGTGGAAGGGCAAGAAAAGAAATTAGTAACCATACTGATGTTGATAAAGGCCAAAACTTAGGGGACAATAAAGGTTAAAACTGTTCTGGTAATTCAATGGTAATAATGTGTTTGCTTAGTGTAGGCAAGGCCCTGGGTTCAATCCTCTGCATAAAAAACAAACACAAAAAAGTAACGGCTTTAAGATTATTTTTAATTAACGGGTATATTGTTTGTTAAATGACTAAATGCCACAGTATAGCATAGTACTTTCTTTTGTTGGGTTCTTGTAGCCCTATAATAATATCAGTCTGTCTTTTATTATAGTTGGCCTGTATTTCTTTATAGTTTATGTGTCTATGTGTATCTACTCTACTAGATCTTGGGATCTCTGAGCACAGTATCCACTACGGTAAACATGGCTCAACAAAGACAGTTAATATATTATCACTTAGAAAACAATTCTGCAATTATTCAAATTCCAGCCAAACTACATTTCCCATAGTCCCATTTCCTTGCTTCTGTTATGTTGTTCCACCTCTTTGCCTATCTCATATTGGTACAGAAAATGACCCAAACTTATGAAAAACTAAATCTTCATTTGTTCCACTTAACAAAGATAGTCATATATTTTGTGCAGAAATATTAGTGTGCTTTAATGGTGCAGTAATTTAAATTTAAATAGCTACTGTGGTGAACAGTATAGCTCTTGCACATAAAGTGCATAACAGTGAGAAATGAGTTACAATCTTCTGCTAAATGGCCATGCCTAAGGCCACAAATACAAATGAGATATTGTAGAAGTGAAACCCATAAATCACATATACTAACCTTGAAGAGAAAGCCAAATGCTCACATTTAATGTTTTTCAATCAAATACTCGTATAAGTCCATAGTTAACAAAGGGATACCCACCTTGTTCAAGGTCCTCACAGCTGCATATCTCAAGGCTGGCTTAGGTGAGCTGCAGAAAAGTTGTAGAACTAAAACAAACAAACAAAAAAATCCCTGTTTTGTTCATTTCATTGTGTATCATATAGATGAAAATATAATACATAATGAATTATTCAAAATATAAACAAAGTGAGATCATAAAAATTCACATGACAAACGTATCATATCAAAAGTAGAAAAAGTATTTCACTAGAAAATAAAGTTTGCTTCTAAGAATTAATGTATTCACTAATATCTGTATTTAAATGACATGGATATGGATAATTATGGCTGGGATATAGTTCAGGGACAGAACACCTCTGCCTGGCATGCTCAAAGACCTGGGTTTAATTCCTAGCAACACACACACACAAAGTTATTAGAGCAAACAGGCTTTCTAAACATTAAGGAAAACTTGAAGATAGTAGAGTTATTTGTGTTCTAAGTAAAATTCTTTCCCAGTTTTATATGGGGAAACAAATTTCAAAAAAAATAATAAGAGTAAGTCAAATAAATGATATATAAGCTATCAGAATGAAAAGGCTATATAGAAAGAGGGTTCAAAAATCATTCTTAATAACTGTTCTGCAGACTATCAAACTTAAAAACTTAAGAATATAAACAAAAGCCAGATATCAAATATACAACTAACCTGAGACAGCAGGTGCCAACTCTCTTGCAGTACAGTTAGGAAGATGGATGATAGCAGAAGCAGCTTCATAAATAACCATTTCATGTTTATTTCGTAAGCAGCTCTCAATGAAATCAAAGAGTGGACTTTCATGACTGCCAATAAATAAATAAATAAATGTATCTATGTATGTCATTATTTAGATATGAAATAGAGAGACAATAAACATGGTAGTTAAATGCACAGACTGACTGAGATACACTTTTGGGATTTGTAGATAGAGACTTGGAAAATTTACTTCTCCATAAAATACTGACCAAAAACTTTGTCAAAATCAGCTTTTTCAAAATTCTAGCAACCAAGCACTTGCAATAATCCTTTGAGCATTAATTCTTTTTTTTTTTTAAAGAGAATCAATTTTATTTAGTTTTTCATTTGGTTTATCAATCCTCTGACATTTCATTGTGTACGTGGTGCTGGGGTTTGAACCTGCATCCCTGCTCATGCCAGGCATGCGCTGTAACTGCTGAGCTGCCGCTCCAGCCCCTGAGCATTAATTCTTCAAAAAAAAAAAAAAAAAAAAGAAAAATAAAAACAAAAAACAGCAGAATCTTGGAAGGAATGATGAGCTTTCTGGCATTTTAACTTTCCCTACTCCTAATCTCCATTCACATCTTTCCAGTTTCACTGTAGCCCTGGGAACAAGCAGCCCTGAACCCCAGATACTATGAAAACCAGAAGCCTAGCAAAGCTGATTTAACAACAGAAAAATCAATTCATGTTTTATGCTACATTAATACTATAAAGGATGAAAACCACATAGTTGTTTTGTTTTGTTTTTACAAAAAAACATTATGAGCCATACATACAAAGAAATAGTGAAATATGGCCCACACATGGGGGGAAAAGTCATCAGCAGAAATTATTCCTGAGGAAGTCCAGATGTTGGACTTACTAGGCAAAACTTTAAGTCAGTTAGTACAAATATGTTCACAGAACTACAGGAAACTATGTCTAAAGAATTAAAGGGAAGTATAACAATGATACCTTACCACACAGAGGCCACTGACAAAAAGATACAAATGATTTCTTAAGATCTGGAAAGTACAATGAATAGAATGAAAATTAACCAGGGAAGTTCGATAGCAGACTTGCACTGGCAGAAGAACGAACAAGCAGTCTTGATAAGAGGTCAACTGAAACAAACCAGTGAGGGAAAATAAAGAGACAGAAAGAAAAAAAGTAAGAAAAATGAAGAGAGATTTGATGACCTGTATAACATGAACAAGGGTACCAACTCTGCATAATAGGAATCCTAGAAGAGGAGAGATGAAGAGGCAAAAGAATGTTGAAAGAAACGATGACTGGAAACTTCCCAAAGCAGATGAGAACCATTAATTCACACACCCAAGGGGCTCAACAATCTCAAATAGGATAAATTAAAAAAAAAAATTGCTCCCACAGATACACCAAACTGTAAAATACATAAAACAAAAAGAAAAATCTTGACATCAGCAAGATAAAAACAACTCATCACAATGTATAGCAATACAATTAACGGCCAACTTCTCACTTAATAGGAGAGGGAGCAAACTGCCATATTCAAAAAGCTAAAATAAAAACATAAGAATTCTTTATCCAGCAAAACTATCCTTCAAAAATGAGTAATAACACACACATTCCCAGATATGCAGACTGAAAATTCACTGCTTTACAAAAAATACTAAAAGAATTCTTTAGACTAAAAGACCAACTTCATGACATGAAGAGCAGTAAAAACAGTGAATGAAATACTCCACATGCCAGGTGCGGTGGTGCTGCCTGTAATCTCAGCAGTGTGGGAGGCTGAGGCAGGAGGATCACAAGTTCAAAGCCAGCCTCAGCAACTTAGCGAGGCCCTAAGCGTCTCAGGGTCTCAAAATAAAAAAACATAAAGGGCTGTGGATATAGTTCAATGGTAAAGTACCACTGGGTTCAATCCCTGGTAAAAATAACTAAATAAATAAATAAAATAACATACAGATATGTTTTCTCATTTCTTAACTACTTTAAAGGACATAAAATTATATAAAGCAATAATTATAACATGCTATTAATGGACTTAAACACAAAAATCATATGTGATAAAAACAGCAAACAGGAGGGAGAAGGGAATGGAACTTCATTGGAACAAAGATTCCTGGTTTTGGGCTGGCGCGTGGCTCAGCAGTTACAGTACTTGCCTGGCATGTATGAGTACAAGGATTCAAACCCCAGCACCCACATACACAATTAAGTGTCAGAGCAACGAAAGTCATGTGAAAAACTCAATAAAAATTGATTCTCTCTGCTTCTCTCTCTCATTTTTTTTAAAAGATTCTTGGTTTTTTTTTTTATTAGATGGATATAGAGATACAATTGAGGGGGAAACATTATGAAACACTTAAGAACCAATGCATATATACTTAGTTATCCAGGGCTAATGCCATATCATGGATGCCCAGCTTGGGTTCCCCCTGTTGATGTTTCCCCCTGAACTCCTGAGTTAAATGGATACCTCGTGGAGGGCAGAGATCTCCTTCTGAGATGATTCCCCCAAATTCCCACCCTCCAGTCTCCTAGGAGTTCTTCCTACACCCTTCCCCACCTCGTCCCCCTCCCTACGCCTCCAAGTATCCTAGGGAGTCATTTCCCTGTTGCGTTGAGAATCATACAATTTGAAGTTATTGTTAGCTTAGCCATCTAACATACTGCTTCCTGATATATTCTAGCTTCCACGGATTAGAGATACCATTCGGCCCTTGAGTCTCTGAGATTGGGATACTTCACTTAGCATAATTCTTTCCATCTCCATCCATTTGATATCAAAAGCCATAATATCGTCTTTTCTAATGACTGAGTAGTATTCCATTGTATATAAGTACCAAAGTTTTTGTATCCACTAGTTGAGCGAGGGGCATCTGGGTTGCT
This sequence comes from Aplodontia rufa, assembly GCA_004027875.1. Taxonomy (NCBI): domain Eukaryota; kingdom Metazoa; phylum Chordata; class Mammalia; order Rodentia; family Aplodontiidae; genus Aplodontia; species Aplodontia rufa. Next base: position 19,313 of record PVKS010018812.1, read on the forward strand.
TCCATAATCTAGCTATAGTATGATTGGTTGTTTTTTAAAGAGAGAGGGACAGTGAGACAGAGAGAATCAATTTTATTTAGTTTTTCATCTGGTTTCGTTGCTCCGACACTTTGTTGTGTGCTAGGGTTCTACCCATGTCCTCACACATGCCAGGGAAGTGCTATAACCACTCAGCCACCCCTCCAGCCCCAAGAGTCCATATTTTACTGGAATAAAGTTAGCACCCATCTGAAGTAAACTATGATAAAACACATATTATAATCCCTATAACAATGACTAAAATTAAAAAGTTAAAATATTGACAAAAATTAAAATAAAACAATACACTAAACAAGTAATCAAAGAGGATAAGAGGAACAATAATCAAAACAAGGACATGAGATTTACAGAGAACAAACACTGAAATGGCAAGGGTAAATCCAACGATATCCATAATTACATTATTACTATCTTAACATTCAAAAGATAGAGACTGTCAGACAATTTAAAAAAGCAAGATCCTCTTATGTAAGAGAAACACTTTACATTTGAAGTCACAAGTTGGATAAGAGTAAGAAATGGAAAAAGAAATGTTATGCAAACAATAACCATAAAAGTCTAAAAAAAACAATAACCATAAGAGATCTAGAATAGCTATGTTAATATCAGACAAAACAGAATTTAATAAAATATATTGAGACAAAAAGAGGTACTTCATAATGATAAAACAGGTCAACACATCAGGAAGATATAACAAGGATAAATAAACTTCAAATACATGAAATAAACCTGATAGAAAGAAATCATTTAATAGTAATAGCTGGAGTTGTCTAAATCCACTCAGTAACTGACAGAAAAACTAGACAGAAAATTCATCAAGGATACAGATGATCTGTACAACACAATCAACCAACTCAACTAATCATATAAATCAATCAATCCAATGACGGTGACCACACCTCCTTCTCAAGTGCACACGGACCCTTCCAAGGATAGATTAGATACCTGATCATAAAACAAGACTCAAGGGGCTGGACCGTGGCTCAGCGGCTACAGCACTTGCCTGGCATGTGTGAGGACACAGGTTTGAACCCTAGCACCATGTACACAACAGAATGTCGGAGCAACGAGAGCCACATGAAAAACCAAATAAAAATGATTCTTTCTTTCTCACTGTCCCTCTCTCTTAAAAAAAAAAAAAAAGACAACACAAAAGGACAGAAATCATACAAAATCAAAGAAACACAAAGTTGGCTATCTGAAAAGATCAACAAAACTGACAAAGCTTCATCTAGACTAACCAAGAAAAAAAGATAAAAAGACACAAATTACCAAAATCAGGAATGAAAGTGGACTATCAGTACAGATCCACAAGAAATCAGAAGGATCATGAGAGAATGTTATGAACTGTATGTCATCAAATTAGGTAACTTAGATGAAACAGACAAGTCCCAGGGCTGCAGTGGTGGCTCAGTGGTTATGGCGCTTGCCTGGCATGCACAAGGATGCAGGTTCGAACCCCAGCACCACATACACAATGAAGTGTCACAGCAATGAAAGCCACATGAAAAACTAAATAAAATTGATTCTCTTTCTCTCTCACTGTCCCTCTCTCTAAAAAAGAAAGAAAGAAGTCCCTAGAAATACCGAACTATTAAAACTGACTCAAGAAGAAGTCTAAATAACTTCTACTGAGTCAGTTGTTAACCACCCCTCTGTCAGACATGGTGGCACACCTCTGTAATTTCAGTGATTTGGGAGGCTGAGGCAGGAAGATTACAAGTTTGAGATCAGCCTGGGCAAGTTAAACTTTAAAAAGAAAAAATTAAAAAGGAAAAAGAGCTGGGTTGATGGAGTAGCTCAATGGTAGAATACCCTGGATTCAACCCTCAGTACCCTACCCTGCTGCAAACACACACATGTCAAAAAGAAAGAAGAAAAAGAAAAACCCTCAAAGAAAAGCATAGATTTAGATGGCTTCCCTGGTTAGTCTTATCAAATATGTAAATAATCATAACAATTCTTTGCAAACTCCTCCAAAAAAGAAATAAAGGGACATTTAGAACTCAACTAACTATAAGATGTCAGTATGACAAAAGTTCACAAGAAGCAATTACAGAACAATATTCCTTTCAATACAGACATAAATATTTTTAACAGAATATTAACAAATGGAATGTAGTAATACACATAAAAATTATTCATCATAGGTAAGTGATATTAATCACAGGAATACAGAGTTGGTTTAACTTCAGAAAAACAATATATTACAATATAAAGGAAGAAAGCCACCTAATCATCTTAATATAAACAAAACAGCAACTAAGTCTTTGGGAAAAAAGTAAAACTGTCTTTGTTCACACGTGGCATGATCCCAGACACAGAAAACACTGAGGAATACAAACCAGCATATGCACACACACCCACAACAAACAAGGGAACACAGCAAGGTCACAGTATACAACAAGCACAAATCAACTGCATTTCCACACTGGCAACAGAAAATCCAGAATGAAACTAATAACCAATTCCACTCGTAATACTGTAAAAATAAAACACTCAAATAAACTTAATAAATGAACAAGGCTTTTATACTGCAAACTGTAAAATCCTTCTAGAATCTAAATGAAGGACTGGTCTGTTCATGGACTGGAAACTTCTTTATTATCAAGGTAGCCACTCTCTCACACTCATTTATTTAAAATACATCTATTGTTTTATTTGATGTTGTATTCCTATCTGAGGGCTTTTTGTTGTGGAAATTCAAAGCTGCTCCTAAAATTTATGTGGCTAGGTGAAGGACCTAGAATATTAAAAACGATTTTGAAAAACTTCTATTTCCCAACTTTGAAACTTATTATAAAGCTTTAGTAAGCATGACAGTGTAGTATTGGCATGAGAATACATATTTAGATCAACTGAACAGAACTGAGGGGTTTTTTTGTTGGTTTTTTTTTTTTTTAGGAATTATATACTTTTTTCTTTCACATTCTCATTTTTTAAAAATTTTTATTCAATAAACATGGTCTTACAACAGGAGGACAGAACTGAGAGTTTTAATACATTCATGGTTTGCTAACTTCCAAAACGGTGCCTAGACAAGTCAAAAGGTTTTCACCAAGTGGTGTTGGAATGGAAAATTTGATATCTTTATTTTTTTTTCTGAAAGGGACAGTGAGAGAAAGAGAGAATCAATTTTATTTAGTTTTTCATGTGGCTTTTTTTGCTCAGACACTTGGTTGTGCACGTGGTGCTGGGGTTTGAACCCTCGTCCTCGCGCTTGCCAGGCAAGCGCTGTAACTGCTGAGCCATGGCTCTAGCCCCAATATCTGTATCTTTTTAAAAATGAACTTAGCGGGCTGAAGCAGTGACTCAGTGGTTACAGAGCTTGCCTGGCATGCACAAGGACCCGAGATCAAACCCCAACACCATGTACACAGCCAAGTGTCTGAGCAATGAAGACCACGTGAAAAACTAAACAAAATTGATTCTGTCTCTCTCTTTCTGTCCCTTTCTCTCTTTAAAAAGAAAAAAAAAAAAAGAACTTAGACCATTACATCACCATTCACAAAAATTAACTCAAAATGGATTACTGCAAAAGTTGAAGCTTTTAAATTTGTAGAATAAAATGCTGAGGCAGTGTTTGCAACCTTGAGTTGCGCAGAGGTCTTAGATACAATACCAAAAGCACAATCCTCAAAGGGAAAGTGAGTTGATAAAATGAGTTTCATCAACATTTAAAACTTTTATAGTTCAACATGATACCACAAGGAAATGAAAGACAAGCAACAGTCTATGAGAAAACATTTGCTACATTTTGTGAAGGCATTTTGTGTCAACGAAAGGGGATTAATTTGAAATTTCTATCAGACTTTGCTATTGGAATTATCCAGATGATCATATATTTAATAAAGGATTTGTGTCCAGAATGTCTAAGGAAGTCTTTCATTTCAAACAATTCAGTAAAAAAATGGGTAAAAGATTTGAATGACCTCAAAAATAAACAACAATAACAACAACAAAAGAACAGCTAATAAGCACTTGACAAGAAAATAATTTTTAGTGTGATAACTAGAACGGGTTACCACTACAAGGCGAGGATGCAGTGGCACACACCTGCAATTCCAGCAGCTGGGGAGATTGAGGCAGGAGGATTGCATGTTCAAGGGCAGACTTGGCAATGCAATGAAACCCTGGCTGGAGATAGGGTTCAAATACAAAAATCAAAGGGGATGGGGATATAGTTTGGTAGTAGAGTACTCCTGGGATGTTCCATTTCCAGTAGCAGTAGAAAAGGACAGAGAAAGAGTAGGGGGAGGAAGAGAAAAAGGCTATTACATACTACTAGAATAGCTATTAAACAACAACAAAACAACATCAAGCTGGGTATGGTGGCGCAGGCCTGTAATCCCGGCAGCTCAGGAGGTGGAGGCAGGAGAATCGCAAGTTCAAACCCAGCCTCAGCAACCTAGTGAGGCCTTAAGCAACTTAGGGAAACTCTGTCTCAAAATAAAATATAAAAAAGGGCTGGGGATATGGCTCATTAGTTAAGCACCACTGGGTTCAGTCCCTGGTACCAAAATAAAAAAAATAAATAACATCCCCCCCAAAAATAAAACAACCCATAAAAACATCATCAGACAATATCACCTTGTGGTGAAGATGTGGGAAACTGGAATTCTCATATACAATGTAACATGCTAGGACTACTGTGGAAAATAAGTGTCAAGTTTCTTTAAAAGTTAAACACAGCATATAAACCAATTATTCCATTTATAGGAATCTTCCCAAGAAAATGGAAAAATATATGTCCATACAAATATTTGTATGTGACTCTTTTTTTTTCAGGGCTGGGGACCGAACTCGGGGCCTTGCGCGTGCTAGGCAAGCGCTCTGCCGCTGAGCTAAATCCCCAACCCCTGTATGTGACTCTTCATAGCAGCATTATTCATAATAGAAAGAGGAACAATCCAAATGTCCATCAATCAATGAACAAATAAAATATGGCTTATCCATACCATGGAGTATTATTCAGTCATAAAAAAGAATAGTGATGATGCAGGCTAAAACAGTGACCTTCAAAAACATCATGCTAAGTGAAAGAAGCAGAAAGTTAACATGAAAGATGCACATATATGACTCTATTTATATGAACTGTCTCACTTGGCAATCAGAGACAAAAAATGAAGCTCAGTGATTGCATTTTAACAGCAACTTATAAAATAAATGTAATTCGTACATTTTAATATTACCTTGTTATAAAGCCTACTATATTAAAAATATTACTTAAGAAACAATCAGAAACTGGACACAGTGGCACACTTCTGTAATTCCAATGACCTGGGAGGCAGAGGCAGGAGGATCATAAGTTTGAGGCCAGCTTCAGCAACTTAGGGAGGCCAAAGCAACTTGGCAAGACCCCGCCTCAGAACAAAAAACAAAAAGGACTTGGGATGCGGCTCAGTGGTTAAGCGTCCCTGGGTTCAATCCCCAATACCAAAAAAAAAAAAAAAAAAAAAAAAAAGGTATCAGAAGGCACCATTCCTAGTAAGCCTAAAATGATTTCCAATATTCAGTTGGATATTGTCACTATAAAAATCATTTTTCCATGGGATAGAGAGGTGGCCCAGTGGTAGAGCAAGAGTTTGGGTTCAATCCCCAGCACCACATATACAACTAAGTATCAGAAAAACAAGAACTAGATGAAAAATAAATAAAATTGAATAGATCTTTTAAAACAAAATCTTGCCACCATTACATGAAAAGGAATACTTGTTTTTAAATACAAATTTTAATTACACAGGCAGTACTTACCTTTAAATTCTTAAACTTAAATTCACTTTAAATTGGAGACTATACTCCATAACAACCATCCCCAATGGCAGGCCCTATTCACTTGGTCCTTAAAAATAACTACTATTATGAGAGTTTATTTATCTTCCTGCATCTTTAAGAAAAAAAATTATACATACACATACACAGGGAGAAACAACACGCAGTGCTTCTTTCCTTCACAGAAATGGTGTTCAGCTGCATATTTACTTATGAAGCAACATTTTAAAAAGATACACACACACATACTCACACACACATCTTATTTTAATTTGCATTTCTCTAATCAATAGTAAGGTGCTTTCTTAAATATGTTTATTGTAAATGCTGCCTGTTAATAATCTTCATCTAATTTTTCTATTAGGATATCTTTTCTCTTGATATGTAGGAATTTTTATATATTTGGATACTTCTTCCATGAACAGCACATATATGTGTAGCAAATATTTTCTCCCAGTCCACTGTTGTCTAATTGAATTTTTTTAAACTTTATTAAGGAGTTGAGTGTGTACAATCCTAAGTGCAAATAAAGTAACAACATGATATGTATTTGATCCTAAAACATAGTCACCCCCACAATGCCCACACCCCAGTCTTCTGATTCTTCTATATTATACCCCTATAAGAGATATAAAGTCCATATATATACATATATATGATTATAATTTTTCCAGAATTAAATAATTGCATAAATATTATTTGACTTCCCATAAAAGGTGTTAAATGTTTGTTGTGGTAAAACTTATCAATACTTTTCATTATTTTTTTCTACCAAAAGGTGGCAAAACATTTTTCCTATGTTTACCTTTAATTAGTTGAAATTTTGGGGTTCTTTGTTTAATTAGGCCTTTACTCCACCTGCAACCTATTTTTATGAATGTAGAGATCTAAATTCCTCATGGTGCGAAAACATTAGAAAACAATATGAACAGATTAAGATTAAACTACACTTACAGATTAAAGAATAAAATCATTTGATATTCTCCATAACTGTAGGGAAAGCATTTGACAAAGTTAAAATTCTATTAGTCATAAAAATTCCACAAACTAAAAAAAACCAAAAAAACAAGCATTTCTTTAAAGAATACCTTAATAAAATTCACACATATAGCAAGTATTATATTTAGTGCTAAAACACTGAAATTATTACTTTTGAGAGTATAAATGAGATGTGGATGCCACTGTTACACCAGTTTAATAAAAGATGTGGGTGAAGTGGGCACAGCAGTGCATGCCTGTAACACAGCTACTCAGCAGGCTGAGGCAGGAGGTTCACAAGTTTGCGATTAGCTTTGGCAACTCAGGACCTGACCCTCAGGAACTTAGCAAAATCCTGTCTCAAAATAAAGGACTGGGGATGTAGCTCAGTGATAAAGCATCCCTGGGTCCAATCCCCAGTACCAAAAGAGAGGCAGGGAAGGAGAGAGAAAGAGGGAGGAAAAATTATGGGAGAAAAAACAAAACTGTCACTTTTACAATATCATCTAAAAAAAATATAGTTGTGTGCCAAATAACATTTCAGTCAACAATGCACACGTATATGAAGGGCTGCACCTACAATGCATATGTAGGTCCATAAGACTATGTCTAATGATGTCACACATATCTTAGTTTAGGTAAGTACACTTTGTTGTTCATATAATGCCAAAGTTACCCAATGACACACTTCTCAGAATGTATGCCCATCACTAAGCAATAGATGACTGTACACAGAAAATCAAAAAGGACGGATAAAGAAATTATGAGTATTAACACGGAAGTTTAACATGTGAAAGGGAAGAGTCATTTTGTCCAAAGTGATCTGCTGCTACTCACTCCAGGAAAGGAGTTTGCTTCCTATTAACCTCCATCACGAGGTTCCTCAAAAGACTAAGAATACAACCACCATATGATACAGCTGTGCAACTCCTCAGTATTTATCCAAAAGAGTTAGCTAGTACACCGTGCATATCCATGTTTACAGTGCACAATTCACAAAAGCCAAATTACGGATCCAGCTTCAGTATTCATCAATGCATTAGTGGATTAAAAAATGTGGTATATTATATACAATGGAGCTTTATTCAGTCCTAAAGAAGAATGAAATCATGTCATTTGCAGGAAATGGATGGAACTGGAGAACACCGTTAAGCAAAATAAGCCAGACTCATAAAGTCAAGGGTCACGTTTTCTCTTTTGTGGAGATAGAGAGAAAAAAGGAAAGGAAAGGGGGAGAATTTCAAGAAAACAGAAGGGAGACCAGTAACATAAAGAAAGGAAACCCAGGGAAGGAGGTTTGGAAGGAGTTGGGGTTGGGTATTGGGGAATGAAACTGACCAAAATATGTTATGGGCATGTACAAATACGTAACAACAGATTCCACTGTGTGTAATTATAATGCACCAATTTAAAAAAAACAGCACTGAGCATGCCAGGAGGGGCTACTTCTCACATTTTACATTAGGCTGTTACAACAGAATCGAAGCCAAAGTTATGCCACATTTTGTTGCTTCTGCATCTCACCCCTGATCACAATGGTAAGCAACGCAATTTAAAAGTCTCAAAACCCCTCTATCAGGGTGTGTAAACTGCCCTGCTATATCTCTGTAAAGTGCAACAGAGGGACCAGAGCATCTGGTACTACTCCACACTCTGTGAGTTTCCCTTAGTGCACTGCTACTCCAGTTGGGTCTACATGAATTCTGCTTGGCCAAATAGGGCTTGGTTGCATAAAAGTTGTCACAAAACAAAACAAAACTGGGAATCAAGTCAGGTTTCTACTGTGGTTTTCTGGAACTGAATCAATGGATCAGAGGCAAAAGATTCATTTTGGCTGGGTGCAACAGGGCCTGTCTGTAATTCCTTCTACTCAGGAGGCTAAGGCAGAAGAACCATGAGTTCAAAGCCAGCCCTGGCAACTTGCTGAGACTCCATTTCAGAATAAAAAATTTAAAAAGGTTGGGGATGTAGCTCAGTGCTAGAATACCATTTCAGAATAAAAAATTTAAAAAGGTTGGGGATGTAGCTCAGTGCTAGAATACCCTTGAGTCTAATCCTCAGTGCATGGTTAGTCACTGGCATGATGACCACTAACTACCTGTGGGAAATCGCCCTCAAGTACCAACAAATGAAGAATCTAGGGGTTAAAACTGCCCGGGTTAGAACTCCTTGATTGTTATTAATAGCCTTGGTGGGAGTCTCCGAAGAAGGAGCAAGCTCCACTGAAGGGAAGGTTGAACAATGCCTGACAAAATTATATACACATGCAAAGAACTGAGGATGCAAAACAAAAGCTGGAAAACACTTTTACAGAAGAGTAAGGGAGAAAATTTTCTCTAGTATATATCTATGCTATTATAATAAGGCAGTATAATAAGGCAGATTCAGGAACAGACATATAGAGCAATAGGATACAGGAGTCCAGAGAAAGACCAGTGAACATTAAGGACACCTGATTTATGACAAAGCTGATATTACACAGCAGTGGGTACAGACACACATTTCAACAAGTGTCCTTGACAACACTGGACATTCATATGGGGGGAAAAGGAAATTAAACTACTACTTTATATCCTGTCCAAAACACAATTACAGGTAGACTTAGAACGTGGACACTGAAACCATGCTCCTAAGGAAAATAAAAACGTGATGTATCAGTCAGCTAGGTTTTTTTAAAGCAAGACAACAAAAACATTATTCCTACAGTAAAAGATTGATAAATCTGACTTTCGTACATCTAAGAAGTTCTCTTCCTCAAAAAACCCCAGAAAAACGGAAAATTATCACAGCTGAATTGTAAACTATCACAGGGAATAAAATGCTTCAGAGTGTCACTGGCACTCTTGCCTTGAGGGGAAAAATAGACCCCCAGAAAAGAAAACAGACAAGCTAAAGTATGGGAAAAGCTACCTATAATACATATACCCAACAGGGGACTCACATCTAGAATACACAAAGAATAAAAACACCCAATAATAAACTAGGCAAAACTCAAACAGGTATTTCAATAGAAAGAATATCCAAATGAATAACAAACACAGAAAAAGGTTGTTAAAATCAACAATTAAGGAATTACGAATTAAAGCCACAAAGATCTGATAAGGATGCCAAGATAATTCAATGGAGAATAGTCTTTCACAAAAGGTGATGAGACAACTAGATTATCTGCACGCAAAAAAAAAAAAAAAAAAAAGTGAAGGTGAACTCCTACCTCATACCATTTTTAAAAAATCTTAAAATGGATCTATAAAATTCTTAGAAGAAAACAAATCTTTGTGGCTTTGGATTAAGCAATGGTAAATACACAAAGCTGTTATGATTCAACAACAGTAAGGCAAAAAACCCACTAAACTTTTAATGGGCAAAAATTCTGAAAAGACATTTCTCCAAAGAAGATATACAAATGGCCAACAAGCACATGCAAAGATGCCCGACATGCTGTCTTTAGGGAGATGGTAACTGAAACCACATTAGACTCACACAGCCTCTTCAAGCCTATTCAGGTAGGTGTAATAAAAGAAGACAATGACAAGTGTGGCGAGGATGTGGAAAAATTAGAACCCTTCTACACTGCTAGTAGGAATGTAAAACAGTGCAACCCTTTTGGAAAAGTTTGGCAGTTCCTCAGAAAGTTAAACAATTACATTAGGATCCAGGAATTCAACTTCTAGGTATGTACCTATAAGGACTGAAACCTATGTTTATATCGAAAATTATAGGGGCTGGGGCGGTGGCTCAGTGGTTTTGGCACTTGCCTGGCAAGTAGGAGGACCCGGGTTCAAACCCCAGCACCACGTACACAACTATGTATTAGAGCAACTAAGGCCATGTGAAAAAAAACTAAAGTTGTTTCTCCATTTCTCTGTCTCTCTCTCTCTTTAAAAAAAAAAAGAAAGAAAAAGAAAATTATACACCCTACTCAGCAGCAGCATTGCTCATAAGAATAAAAAAGTGGATAGGCTCCAAATGTCCCCAAATTCTTGAACGAATAAATAAAATGTGGCATATCTACAAAATGGAATATTATTCAACTATAATAAATGAAATACTGCTGCTTCCACAACAAAGATACACCCTGAAAACATTACATTAAGTGAAGTAAACTAGAAACACAAGGCAATGTACTATATGATTCTATTTATACAAAAATTCCAGAATAGGCAAATGCAAACAGGAAAGAGAGGGGAGATCAGAATGAAAAGTATCTGTTAATGAGTTGGGGTTCTTTCTGGAATGATGAAAATGTTCTGGAATTAGTAGTGATGGTGATATAATTTTGTGAATATACAAAACTCACTAAATTGTACACTTTTAGGTAAGTTTTATGATTTCTAAGTTATAGCTCAATAAAAATTTCAAGACACCTTAGATAAGAAAAAATTTAAAATTTTGACAAATGTCAAATCTTAGCCTCAGGAAATTTCACACTGCTACCTGGAATATAAATTGATATAATCACTTTGGAAAAACAAAGATCAGTATTACCTATAAAGTGAAGAGATGCATACCCAATGATCTAGCAATCCTATACCTACATATATACCCTAGAGAAACACATGCTTACATAAACAGAGATAAGCTACGGTAATTACTGTGGTGTGAATGTGTCCCCTAAACGTTCAAGCTCAAGCCCTAGAAATTTAATCCCCAAATTCACATGTAAATGGAATCTGGAGTTGGGCCTTGGAGAGGTAATTAGGATTATATAAGGTCATGAGAATGGGGCCCCATGAAGGCGTTAGTGGCTTTATATGAAGAGGAACAGATATCTAAATCAACTTGCTTGATCTCTATTACCACGTGATGCCCTCCACCATGCTACAAGAAGCAAGAAGACCCTTAGCACATGCTGAGCAAAAGCTAGCAATGTGCTCGACTTCTTAGGCTTCAGAACTGAGCCAAATAAATGTCTATTGCTTGTAAATTACTGGGTTTCAGATTGAGATGTTCCTTTACTTATGATGGGGTTAGGTCCCAAAAACCCACAGGTTGAAAATATTTTATGTTGAAAATGTTTTAAATTTACTTAACCTTTCAAGCATCATAGCTTAGTAATAAAGTACACTAGAGAGTACCAGTTGTCGACCCTCTTCATTGTGTTCTAGGAGGTGTGGCTCAATGCTGTTGCTGCTGCTGCTGCAGCTGCTGCTATCCACTACCTCTAAAGAATACCTATGTTCATAGCAGCTCAATTTATAATAGCTAAATTATGGAAACTACCCAGATGTCCCTCTCTGGATGAATGGATCCAAAAGCTGTGGTACATATATACCACGGAATTTTACACAGCAATTAGAAACAATGATATTGTAGCCTTTGAAGGTAAATGGATGGCTATGGAAGAAATTATGCTGAGTGAAATGAGCATAACCCAGAGAACCAAGGATTGAATATCTTCACTCATCTGTGGAGGCTGGAACTAGACCCTAGCCATTGAAAAAGGAGGTCTATTATCATGTTTTAAATCCGGATAATGTGTAATGTTATACAACCTAATACATTTTAGAGATGTTTTGGGAAGGGGAGGGGAGGGATAAGTGTGGGTAATTGGGGGGGGTGCTCTTAGGAGTAAATATAATCTTCAGAATCTATATACATATTATATTATTTCACTAAAAGATTGTGTGATTGTTCAACAAATAAATTTCTGAATTAAAAAAAGAATATCCTACCACATAGTGTGAGCTAGGAAAAGATCAAAATTTAAAATCCAAAGTAGTTTCCACGGCATTCATATTGTTTTTGCACTATCATAAAGTTGAAAAATCCTAAATCAAAGTATCATAAGTCAGGGACCATCTGTATTTTTTTCTTCCATCTGTATTTTTTTATAGCAACAAAAAATGCACTGAGTCCAATTCATGTGGTACAGGCAAAGGGATGCCATTGTAGGATTTTTATTCATAACTGCCCCAAATAAAAAACAACCCAAATGTCCATCAAAAGAAGAATAAACTGGAAAATTATCAAGGAAATATAATTCAAATATGCAAAACCAAGAGTTATGACAAAATACTAAATGTAAAAAAACAAGATACAAAATACAGCATGACTTCACTGACTGGTCAAAACAAGACAAAACTAAACTTCACAGTTTAGGGATGCATATATGGGGGTAAAAATCTAAAGAAAAGCAAAGAAACAACTCCTTCAAACTCAAGGTGGTTCCCTCTGGAGGCAAGCAGTTGTGACAAAGTAGATCCTAGAAATGTGCCTAAACCACACAGCTAATGATTACCATGTCTGTGGACATAATACAGGTTTTTCACAGCAATTTTATATACATAACACACATAACTGTAAGTTTTATGCATTTTCTATATGTTCGTTCCTTTCTCAATTTAAAAATTTACAGCCCTGCATATTCTTTATTGGATACAAAGTTCTAAATATACAAGGTCAGTTTTGTTATCAGTAATGTACAGAGTAACTACAGCCTTATATTTTTCTAAGTATTGTGCAGTTTCTGAGATAGATGTGTTAAAGTTTCCTAGGAAGAGATGCAGAGGACTAGATTTCCTATATTCATGATTTAGCTATACGTTTTTAAACTATATAAAATGCATACATGTTCATTCATATTTTATTGCTTTTTAGACCTTCTGTCAAAATCAAAATCTCACTTTGTTATTTTCAATGCTGTACACCCTGATTCTTATACTGGTTTATTAATATTGTTACACTAGTGTTTTGTGCATACATACATAAAATCTATTTGTGATATATTTATTATGTTTCTTTGTTAAGAAGTATATTGTAAAGGCATAATAAGTCTCCTGTTTTTTCAATTTGAGACTCTTTTCATAGGTAAATATACATATTTATTATAATAAATAACATATTTTATGTGCCAGACTCCAAGTGCAACCCCCCCCCGCCAACAAATCTCAACTTTTGAATAGTCACATCCTTATGCAGTCCCCTCCAACCAACATCATACCAGGGTTGCTCAGTGTGAAAAAAAAAACACACGAAAGATGGCATGTCACTTTTGAGATCAGGAGAAAACACAGCAGCTTTCTGGTTGAGTTCTCTCTCAATTCACTTGTTTTGGAAGAAGCGACTTGCCACATTACTTGGAGACTGAGACACCCGATAGTGTCCCACTAAACTAGGAAAACTGAAGCACCTGGCCAACAGAGAAACTGAGAACTGCCAACAACTACGTGAGTGAAATTTGAAGCAAATCCTCTAGTCCAAGATGACTGCAGCCCTGGCCAACTTGACTGCAAACTCAAGGAGAACCAGGAGCCAGAGCCAGACAGCTAAGTCCTTCCCAGATTCCTGACCCCAGCAACTATGAGACAATAAATGTTTATTATAAGCAGGTAAGTTTGAGGCCAGTTTGCTACACAGAGAGAGATCTAACACATTTAAAACTTTCTCTCAACTTCTTTTGTTTGTTTGCATGATTCACCTTTTTTCTCCTTAACAATCTTCCAATCATATTTTCCTTGTATTTTTTTTTAGCATTCTGAAAGCTTTTCATTCAATTTATATTAATTATTGCTATAGTTTGAATGTGTCTCCCAAAATTCTTGTCCTAGAAACTTAATTCCCAGGGTAACAGGACTGAGAGGTGGGACTTTTAAGAGGTGATGGTTCATGGAGGCACTGCTCTTATGAATGCATTGAGGCCGCTGTCTCAGGAGTACATTCGAGAGTTTTGCCCTTTTCTCCCTGCTGCTTCTCATGCTTGTGTGAGGCCTCACGCGTGTGATGCTCTTGCCTTGTTACACAGAATACAAAGGCCCTCACCAAACAAACGCTGGTGCCATGTTCTTAAACATCCCTGTCTCCAGAACAGTGGACCAGAAAACTCTATAATTTATAATTTACTCAGTATGTGGAACAGTTACCTCAGCAGAAAATGAACTAAGCAATCAATAATTGACATATTTTTCTGACAGTTTAATATTAATCAATACCATAACTACTTCCCAAACAAAACAAAAAAATGGCATACTTTTACTTCAAATACCACCACATACAACATTATTTATCATATTGCCATCCTCTAGAATTTTAGAGCTTATTATTCAACTTTTAAAAGTTAAAAACAAATCAACCAACTTTTATACTAATTCCATTGTTCAACAATAAATCTCACTACTGCCTTCTGATATTTATTTCTTCATGCTGAAGTAAATCTATTCTTATAAAGTGATTTGTAAACTATTTATGGTAAACTTACATGTTTGAAGATATCTTTTACCCTCACAGCTGGGTTTAGAGTTTAGGCTTGCCAATGATTCTCTCACAGCACCAGGAAGGCATTATTCCACTGCTCTCTTGCATTCAATGAAGCTGAGAGAACTCTGACGTAAAACTAAGGGACAATAGCTTTATTTCCATATGATTTTCAGAATTTTCTCTTTACCCATGATATTGAAAAAAAAATCATCAATGTGAGAATGTGCTTGGTTATCTTTGTCCTTCACTTTACTCAGTATTTTTTTTTCAATTTTGAATTCTTCTGCAAGTCTAAGAAATTGACAGCCATTTTTAAAATGTAACCTTGTACTAAAATTACATAAAAAATACAAAAAAGTGGGCTTGGAGCGGTGGCTCGGCAGTTATGGTACTTGCCTACCATGTGTGAGGATGTGGGTTTGAACCCCAGCACCATGTACACAACAGATTGTCAAGAGCAACAAAAGCCACATGAAAAACTAAATAAATTGATTCTCTTTCTCTCCTGTCCCTCTCTCTTTAAAAAAAATAAATAAATAAAACAGAGAAGTGCACAAAATCGCTTTTAAGGACTAAGTGTCTTTGTCCTCCCCAAATTTATATGTTGATGCACCATCTCTGGTATGGCTATTATTTGGAGATGGAGTCTTCAAGAATATAATTAAGGTTAAATGAGGGCATAAGGGAGGGGCACTGATTACACAGAATTAGCATCCTTATATGAAAAGTCACCAGAGAGGGCATTTGTGAATTTTCTCTTCCTATGTGTCCCTGTGTCTCTCCCCAGAAGAATACACTGAGGGAAAGCCATGTGAGCATACCATGAGGAGGCCATGTACAATCTAAAGGAAGATCCTTCACCACCAGATATCAACCCCATTGGGACCATGAACTATTTAAGAAAATAAATGATTCTTGCAACCTGCTATTTGTTCCCTTAATGTAGCTGGCCTTTCTATCCAACAGAATGTTGCAGAAATGATGGCATGTGGCTCCAAGACTAGATCAGGAAAAAAAGTTCATGTTCTCTTTTATCACTTGCTCTAGGGAAAGCTGGTCACCATGTTGTGAGGATGTTCAAGAAACCTTACTGAAGGAAAAGCCCATGTGACAAAGAACAGGAACCTCCTGCCAACAGCCTGCATCAAGGAACCCTTGACGATCCTTGGAAACGGATTTTCCAGCCCCCATTATGCCTTCACCTAATTGCAGCCCTGGCCAACATCTTGATTGCAACCTTTACTGAAACACCACAAATACAAACAATCCAAGTAAGATACTCCCAAATCTCTGACCCATAGTAACTGTGTGGGATAATAAATGTTTATTGTACTTTAATCTTATAAGTTTTGGAGCAATTTGCTATGCAACAAGATAATACAGTGTTCAAATCTTAAGTGAATTATTAAAAGCCTGATAAGGAAAATAAATATTTCAGGCACTGCAGAAGTTCCCTACATGTTACCTCATAAACATTACCTTGATCCTACCTCAAAAAAATTCACTATCATCATTACTATTATTATTATTTGTTTTTAAAAGAGAGAGGGACAGTGAGCGAGAGAAGAAAGAGAATCAATTTTATTCAGTTTTTCATGTGGCTTCCCTTGCTCTGACACTTGGTTGTGTATGTGGTGCTGGGGTTTGAACCCATAACCTTGCACATGCCAGGCAAGTGCTGGAACTGCTGAGCCACCGCCCCAGTCACTATTATTATTATGCTGGGGATGAAACCCAGAGCTTTACACATGCTAACCAAGAGCTCTACCTGAGGCATGCCCTCAGCCCTATCCTAACTCCCAGTACAGGTGAGTTTTGTGTTTGATAAATCTGAAATTAAGATAAATGGAACTATATAGAATATATTCTTTTGTGTATGACTCCTTGGAGAAATTTATCCATATGTTTGTCTTTAACGGTAATTATTCATTTCCACTGTTGCATACTATCTGACTCTAGGAATGTACCACAGTTTTTGATCCTAGCACTGATGGATATTTGGACTGCTTCCATCTTAGTACTATTATGAAAAATTGATACGGATTTTGCTTGGGAGGGAGTTCATGAAATCCATGGGTCAATTTAAGATGTGACATCTTTGTAACATCCAATATGCTAGTCTAAGAACATGACATATACTTCCATTTATTCAAGTCATACTTCAAATAATATTTCATAATTTTCTGTAGAGATGCATACAATTTTTGGTAGATTTTTTCCTAAGGATTTAGTTTCAAAAAAATAATAAATCTTTCCAAAATTTTATGTTATTTATTGGTTGCTAGAATAAGAAACAAACTGTTTCTGGATACTGACCTTGTATCTAGCAACCTTGATAAATACATGTTTTAACTCTAATAGATCATATATATTCTGTAATTTCTAAAAATATAATCATGTTATCTATAAATAGAGTGGTATGTCCTTTCAAATCTTTAGATATTTTATTTTTCCTTTACTTACTGCATCAAGGAGAATTTCTAGTAAAATTCTACTTTAAAAAAATAGAAATAGCAGGCATCCTTACCTCATTCATAATTTCAAGTGAAAAATCTTTACTAGTTCACCAATAAATAGAAAAGTTCACAGGAGATTTTTTTTAATACACCTGTCAGAATAATACTCCTTTCCAGTCCTGATTTTTTACTCAGAAATTGGCACAGCATTATCAACATTTTTACCCTTAAAGATGGATATTTATCCTTTATTTATTTTATTTTTATTTTTTAAAAGAGAGAGTAAGGAAGAGAGAAAGAATTGATCTTTATTCCCCATCCCCCTTGTTTTGTTTTTCCAACACTTAGCTGTGTATGTGGTGCTGGGGTTTGAACCCAGATCCTTGCACGTGCCAGGCAAGTGCTCTATTGCTGAGCCACTGCTCTAGCTGCTCTCCTTTATTCTTTAAATGAGGTATAGCTACGTTAAATTTTGACTGTTAGAAAAACTTTACATTCCTAAAATAAGCCCATACTAGGACACATCTGTTATTTCTTCAAATACCTTTCTCTTACAATTTGGATTCCAATTACATATGTTAGGTTACTTGACAGTATCTCACAGTTCTTTTTTTTTTTCAGGGCTGAGGACTGAACTCGGGGGCCATGCGCGTGCTAGGCAAGCGCTCTGCCACTGAGCTAAATCCCCAACACCCCCCCCCCACCCCACAGTTCTTTGAGGTTCTCTTTTCTTTAATCTGTTTTCTCTCTGTTCTTCAAATTAATTACTTTCCATTGTTCTATCTTCATTAATTCTAACTTACTCTTTTGTCAGTCCTCTCTAATCTGCTATTAAGTTCATGAAATGAATTAGCTTCATTTTAGTTAGTGCAGTTATGGGAGGCAGAAAAGCCTCTCTCCCAGAGAAAGTGTCAATCCCATCAACGCTAGAACGGGTATGTTACATCGTAACATGGTAAAGGAACTCTGCAGATATAATTAAGATTATGAAACTAGCATATCCAGGTGGGTGCAATCTATCAACTGAGCTCTTAAAAACAGATGTGGTGAAAGAAGAGACAGAAGAGATGTGGCAGAAGGGCAAGTCTCTGAGATTCAAAGTATAAGCTCAACACACCATTGCTGGCTCTGAGATAAATGAGCCCACACACTGGCCTTTGGTTGTTCATTCAAAGTATGAGGAATACAAGCAGCTTCTAGCAGCACAGACCAATTCCTGGCTGCAAGGCAACAAGCATGAAGAAATGAATTTGGTCAATGACTTTTTAGATGAGATTGGAAAAGAGATTCTTCACCAAAATCTCCAATAAGTAACAAGCACCTGCCGACACCCTGACTTTAGCCCCAAGGGGCCTGTGTCAGACTTCTAATCTCCAAAACTGTGAGTAATAAATGAATGTGGTTTTAAGCTATTGCATTTGTGGTAATTTATTATGGCAGCAATACAAAAATTAAAACAGATTTTGATACCTGCATGCCACTGTTAACAAATAACAAAAATTATAGAAATGCCTTTGGAATTGGGCAGTGAGTGAAAGCTAGAAGAATTCTGAGGAGCTTAATGGACAAAGTTTAAATTGTTTTGAACAGATTGTTATTAGATCTTTAAGAATACTGGTAATGAGGACTCATAGTCTGCCCAAAGAAGTCTGAACTTGGAGGGCACTATAAGTGAGGACTCGGAAGGAAGGAACACGTTATTGTAAACTGGAGTACTCCTCATTATGGATTGGCAGAAATAATTTGTATCATGAATTTATTTGGAAAACAGAACTTGTAGATGATGAAGTCAGTATTTACTTGAGGCAATTTCCAACGATAAAAGTGTGCACTGGTTTCATCTTGCAGCTTATGATAAAATGTGAACTGACAAATGCCACCTGCAGACAGCAGCTTTGGCCTATATAAAACTCTATCATGCCTGTGATGTTCCCTTCCTGACAGCCTCAACTCTGGATTTGGGACTTGCCTAGCCAACCCCAAAACTGCATCACCAACTTCTTATAATAAATCTCTTCATGTACTTATATCCTGAGTGCGTCTTCTCATGTTGAATCCTGACAGAGTACTTTTAAGGTCTAGAACTTCTACTTCTTTTTAGTTTCCATTTCCCCTATTCATTTAAGATAACTATTTCCCATTAGTCTGAGACAAATTTATAATAGATCCTTCAAAGTTTTTGTCTGCTAATTCCAATATCCAGGTCAGAGTCAGTTTCTATTGACTACCTTCTCTCTTGATTACTGATCACATTTCCCAAATTCTCTGCACTCCAGTAACTTTTCATTGTATATTAGACATGGTGAATGATATGATGAAAGACTCGAAAACACTGTACTGATTAAGATCTAACTCTAAACTTTATGACCTCTAAGTGAGTTGGAAATGAATTCTCCATTCAGTGCTTTTACCTTAACAGTTCCTGCTTATTCCAGGCTTCCTAACATCTTCCCCTGTACACCCATAGTTCAGTGGCCAGTCAGTGAGTTTTTTTCAGAGTTAAAAGTGATTTTGATGAGAAAGTGCTCTAAATCTCTAGTAATCAGAGAAATGCAAATGAAAACCACATTAAGATATCACCTCACACCAGTCAGATTGGCAAAAATGAAGAAAATAAACAATAATAGATGCTGGAGGGGCTGTGGAGAGATAGGCACACTAGCACACTGTTGGTGGAGCTGCAGACTGG
>PVKS010018813.1:0-39435 GCA_004027875.1 Aplodontia rufa
AAAGCTGCCTGAGAGACCACCACCTGCTGCCTGAGAGAGTCAGAGAGGCAGCAGCAGCAGAGAAGGCAGAGAGATCAGCAGCAGTAGAAGATGCAGGCAGTAAGAGCCTCCGTTGCAGAAACAGTGACTCTGGTATGGTAGTAGAAACAAGGACTATGAATGTGAATAGCCTTGTAATGCCTTAAGGGCCTTGACTCTGAGAGGGAAGGCGGGAAGCGCCTGGAGGCCTTTAGCTGCTGCGGTAAAGAGGGAAATAAAGTGTGTGGAGAACTTAAGAGCAAATGGGTCCAGTTGAATGCTTTGTCCGGCCCCTGCCGGCCGGGGCCGGACAGTGCTAGGCTCTGGTACTACCATGGTGAACCAGAGAAAGAAGTAAGCGAAGGAACCACCAGAAAGATTCAAAGTCACAGTGGCAGGGTGTTGGGAAGCGGGTGGAAGTATTGGGAGAGGTAAAGCAACAGAGCTCCTGTAAGGGAAATTATTTATGATGTGGTGGCCTAGGAATCTATTCTCTAACTAGGGCTGTGGGGATATCAGACTAGCCATGAGCAAATCAAGGAAGAACATCCAAGGCTGAGCCCTTGGGGATGTGGAGAATGACTGAAGAGAGCAAGTATGACTTGAGCATCCTGGGTGAGAGGGAGTCAGGTAAGAGGTGAGGTGGAGAGGCAGGCAGGAGTCCAGTCATGCTAATACTTAGAGTTCAGGATTGGAATTAAAGTTTTGCTGTTAGCATAATGGAATAAAGAATTCTGTGTAGGGGAACAACCTGATTTAAGTGTTTAAACTGTGATTCCTGGTGCTTCTTGGAAAGTGGAATGTAGGAGCCAATAATAGATGCAGGGAGATTCCTATTTCTAAGCCACCAAGATTTTGCATATATTTTAACAGTTTCAAATATAGGCATCAGCTCCAGCCTCTTCATGGCAGTGGATTGAGAGAGAGGGTTAGTTACTAAGTTTTTGACTTCATTAACTGGGTGAATGGAGGAACTGTTTTCTTTGACGGAGCCTAGGAAGATCCAGATTTGAGTGTGCAGAGAATGGGAAATTCTGTTTTGAATATACTATTGTAAGGGCTGAATAAACAATCAGTAATGGAATTGCACATGGGCTTCAAAAGAGCAAGGTGAAATGTGTGGCCTTGGATGAAATTTGAGAATCAGCAGCGCACAAATGCTATTTAAACCACAGGACTGATGACTAGAGAAGCAAAGAGGGCTTGGGTAGGTAGTAATCTCACGTGATGAGTTTTGCTCTAGAGGAAAGCACAGAAGTGATTTTTTTTTGGTAGAGATTTTGAATCAAATCTAGGAGGATTTCTTCTCTTCTTTCTCTTTGTCTTGAGATGAACTGTTTCAGAAAGCATTCGTATATGGATAGAAATTATCCAATTTTAGAGAGTAAATGCTGATGCTATTGTTAGTTGAAGGCTGAGGCATTTCCTTTATTAGTGGGGCACAATTTGACTTCTTTTCTTTACCTGGGTAACTCAGTGGATGCTTATAAAGGCAGCATAGCAGCATTTAGTCCAGAATGTTACAAAGCTTAGACAGACTCCTCTAGGCACCCGTAAAAACAAAGGTGCCATCCCGTGCAGTTGTTGTGATAGCATGTGGAATTTTCCTTATTATTTGTATTTCTCCCTTGTTCCTTCTAGAATAGGTACAGTTTCTCTTTGGTGGATAATTAGGTCTGTTTTCAAGAGCCTTTGAGTAAGGATCTTCCTTCTCATGGAAAGAGTTTATTTTGCTGTAGCCATAGAATAAATGTACCATGCAATTATGAAGAACTTCCTTGTCATTAAGATCTTTGAATCAGGAATGTAGAAGCAGAGAACTTTCTCAGTGGACTGGAGAAAAGGCATGCTAATTCCCCAAATATAATAAGGCAGGAGTGGTAATTGACCCAGATAAGAAGATCGCTTCCTACAGGGAAGAATGAAAGAATGAGTAAATCTTTTTTTTTCTTTCTTTCTTTTTTTTTGAGAAATCTATTTGTTGAACAGTCATACAGATTTTTAACAAAAATAATATATAATGCATATAGATTCTGAAGATTAGATTTACCCCCAAGAGTGCCCCCCCAGTTGCATACCCTTATCCCTTCCTTCCCCTTCCCATAACATCCTAAAAAAGTATTAGTTGTGTAACATTACACGATATCTGGTTTTAACACATGATAATAGACCACCTTTCTCAATCACCAGGGTATAGTGGATAGTATGTCACAATCATTCCCACTAAGAAGAATTAAAAAAGCAATATGGAACTGGATAAAGGGCTTGAAATTTCATTGTTTGGTATAGGTGATGGCTTAGCAGTGTTGCGCATTTGTTCACATTTCCAAACCCTTGTATTGAGAAGACACCCCCAAATGAGATAGTTAAAATGTTTCCAGGTTCATCTGCATCTTATTTTGAATTTATTCAGTGGTCTGATTAACCTCTAAATGGAGTTGACTAAAAGGAAGATATCAACACATAGCAGACCTCATCCCTGAAGCTACCTCAGATGCAATCAGGAGAATAACAAATGAATGCAAATGAAAAGTAAATAGAAATAGTACCATTTCTCCTTTAAGTTTTAATCACCGAAGCTCCAAGCCCATATTTCAATTGCATCTACTCAGATCTTTCAGAATAGATTGCTAAAAAAAAATTGTTGCAATGTTATTTTTGTTGATTTTTTAATTTACAGGCATTCCCTGCAGATATCACAGTGACAGGAAATTTATAGAGTGCTAATAAAAGGGTTGCACTGGCTGGAAATATTTTAAGATATGATATTTCTTAAAGTAATTACTCGAACCAGTAAGGCATATAGCTCTCACATTCTGCATATAAGCCTGATCTTCCATTAATTATTTGAGTTCAGGGAAAAAAAACTCAAGAGAATTTACTTTTGGAAAAAAATGTAGATTTTAGCAATACTTGGGAATAAATTAGAAAAGCTGTGAAAGTCCATTCTTAATCATTGAGGCCAATTTTTTCCCTTTAAAGATACTCTCTATTCTCATCTTCTGAAGGGTTTTAAATATCTTAACGTCATAGTCTACATCTTTAATTCAACTAAAATATGTATAAATATCTCTGACACTGTGGATGATGCAAAGATATG
Organism: Aplodontia rufa; assembly: GCA_004027875.1. Lineage (NCBI taxonomy): Eukaryota > Metazoa > Chordata > Mammalia > Rodentia > Aplodontiidae > Aplodontia > Aplodontia rufa. Next base: position 3,119 of record PVKS010018813.1, read on the forward strand.
TAAATCATTACCATTACTCATAAGGAACATTCATTTACAAATTTGAATCCATTCTAATGCAAGGTAGGTAATGGTTCAAGACATGTTCAAATAGCTACAGAAGTATAGAGGAGAGAGGAATTATTTTTTACTTAATAGCTAGGTCAGACTTGGAATAAGACATAGTACTTTAATAATGTTGTGGGGAAGCTCTCATGGAAATGGAAGCAAGACCAAGTGAGTAGCAGAAGGTAATCTACAAAGAGGGAGAAGGAGAGGGTGTAGGGAAGTACTGGGAGCAAACTCTACCAAATTATGCTGTGTTCATGTGTGTGTGTATACTATGGGTCCTGGTTGCCTATATAATTATATTGTACAAATTAAACTAATAATAATCATCATCATAATAGAAGAGAGATCAGTAGAACAGGATGAGGGAGGGAGGAGGGCAAGGAAAGTGAAGATATGGGGGAATAAAATTAATCAAATTATATTCTGTGAATGTATGAATATAGTATAATGAATCCCACTATTATGTATAATTATAATGTACAAATAAAAAGAAAAGAATGAAGTAAGGTTAGTATTTGCATAGTGTAGATGGATAGAAGAGCCTTCCTGAGAAATTAAATTACTGAAACTCCAAGTGTGATCCTAGGACCAGCAGCAGCCTCCTCATCATCTGAGAATTTATTAGAAATGTAAAACCTTGGGCTCCACCCTGGGCCTCCTGAAATGGAAATACTAGAGATGACTCAATTGATGTGCAGTTTAACAAGTCTTGCAGGTGATTCGGATGCACAATAAAATTGAAAATGGCTATATTAAATTACTTGAGTGAAAGAAACCCATTTCAGGGGGTGAGTGGAAGATTTTTCTGGACTTTATGGTACAAGAGAGGCAGTAGTGGGAGAAAAAAATGTAGATTGGTCTAATCCAGGAGAATTTTCATGTTATGCTTAAACTGGATTAAGCTAGATCATGCATGAAGTAGATTAAGGATTTGGGGCTTCATTGCATTGTCAGGGGAATCGTTGAGGGCTGTTGAGGATTCCTCCTGCAGCTGACTGTGGGATGATAAGAGGGGATGATGGGGGGGACAGACCGTTTTGGAGCTTGCGCCATTTTCCAGGTAGAAATGATCCGGGGCTAGAACAAGGTAATGAAGGAACAGAAAGAAAGACTTCAAAGAGCACCTATTCTCAGTGGAGAGTAAGTGAGAGGGGGGAGTTAAATAGAAATCAAATAAAGAAAGGAAGATGAACAGATTTCAGCATTTTCATCACTTTGGTTTTAGAAATTTTCAGTTTTTACAGCATATTGTTGGTTCAGGGGAGAACAAGAACCTAGAGCTGCACCGTCTAGGCAGACCACAAATGGCATTGAGCACTTGAAATGTGGCTGGTTTGAATTGGAGGTGCTAAAAATATAAATTGCTCATTGAATTTTGAGAATGTAGCACAAAGTTTAAAATACCTGGATAATTTTTACATCATTTCTTGAAATTAACAGTATTTCAGATACATGGGTTTAATAAGATATATTATTGAAATTAATTTTACCGTGTATATTTTTACTTTTACTGATGTGGCTATTAGAAAATTAAAAATGACAAGCACTTGTCCCATTTTAATTTCTCTAGCCAGTTGGTGTTCGGTTTAGATGAGAAAGTACTTAGCATATGGAGGCATTTTAAGTACATGCTGTGCTTCAAAGCATGGGATTGGCTGGCAACTCAGATGCAGAGAAATTAAAGAGAGAAAGAAGAGGAGCTGAGGAGAGAAACTTAGGGAATGCCTGCAATTAGGAGCAGGAGTGTGAGAGAGGCCTTCATAGCTTCATCTCTCACATTTACTGTTGGGATTTATGTAAATATTTGCTGAAATAAGTAAATGGAAAATGATGAATGAAATTGATGTTTGCTTGCTTCAAGTGGAGTCTTCATGCTGCTGGGGAATCATACTTTACTTCCCTGATTCCATTTGCTTTCATCCTCCTACACTGCTGTGTCCTCCTGTCTCCTCCAACCTCTAACCTCCAATCTTTTATTTTACATCCTCGCTTTCAATTCTGAGCTACTGATCTGCCGGGCTTCCCCTTTCACTGGGAACTGGAAGCATTCAAAGGGAAGGAGTCTCTTTCCCAGCTGGGCCTCCACCAGTCTCATTGGCTGGCAAGCCCACCAATCCCTCTCTTCTCCCTTTACCTTGCTGCTGCTTAGCCAGCCCTTCCACTCCTACATGAGATCTCAGGTCCATTCATACAGGACAGGGCTCCACCACTTCTATCTCTCTCTCCTGTTCCAGAATTTCCCTGGTCTCAACTGGATAGTTATGATCATTATTTTTTTAAAAAGCTCCTTCTTTCATCTTAGTGAAGCTCTACAGTGATTGCTCGCTTTCTTCTTCCCTTCACATCAAAACATCTTGAAAGCGTCACCCTACACATGCTGCCTGCAATTTCTCTTCCTTAGTCTCCCTGGAATCTACATCAATCATAATCTCCACCATTCACCTGTTGTTATCAAGGTCACTAATAAGTTTCTGGATCATTTCTTGGTCCTCATCTTGATGCAGTTGGCCATTATGGTGTTCCCTTGGCTTCAGGGCAGCACTTTCTTTGAGTTTACCATCAATGTCCCTGGCTGGTCTCAATATTCTTGATTGGCCCATTATACCTCCCTGATCTTTACATGTTAGGATGCTCCAGGGTCTGGTCCTTAGTGCTGTTATATTATTTATGTGTATTTGCTCATGTCAGTGATCTCCAGTCAAATACACCTGGAACACGCCTGTGGTTGAAAAAGTTGCTTGTATGACTCTCTACACAGGGAGACTATGTTCCATAGGGAAACATGGGAAGTTTTAGTAAGATGAAGTTTTATTGTACGGTTTGGAATTTGGGTGATTCAGAGTAGGGTCCAAGGAAGTGAAAGTTCACTCTGGATTGGTTACTGTCAGTCAATAAATCTCGTCCATAGGGAAGGGCAGATTAGAGTAAGGCTAAAGCTTTACTAGGTACATAAGCAGTAACTAATTAGATAAAGATAGGATAGTTGTTCTTTTATTTTATCAGTGCTCATGCTTTGATGCTTTATGTTTAAACCTGCATATGGAATGTTTTCTCTCTCTCTTTTTTTTTTTTTTTGATCCATCATAGTAAAGTAAGGCCTTGTCTGATATCAGTTTTCTGTGAAGTTGTTTATGGTTAACAGGTGAACACCAGAGGCTGCCTGAGAGCTGGATCAACCTATAGGAAAAACAAGGCCTCATTCCTAGTAGGAGGCTGGCCTGGGGATGTCAGGGGCTGCTGTGTTTCTGATTATATCTTATCACGTGACTTATAAATTTCATCAATATTTTGGACTATTCTCAAGTTTATATCCATAGTTCTTAAAGTCATGAATTGACAGGACAACCAGAAAGCCTTCCCCTAGAAGTCTTCATACCAAACATATCTGAATCTGGGAACCTAATAATCCCCTCCAAGTCTGCCTGTAGTGGTAGACTTCCCCATCTCTCTTTAGATAATCTCATCCTTCCTTCTTGCTTAGGCCTCCAGCTCTCCTTTCTTTGCTTTTATATGCTCATCTTTCTTTTTATACCCTTATCTTATGTTCAGCAAATCTTGTTGGCTGCACATACAGAATCTATCCAGAATCTGACCACTTGTCACCTCTGCAGGGCTATCCCTCTGCTCAGCCACCATCATCCCCTCCTGACTGCTCTCCCTGCTGCTGACCTGTCTCGACTTCAGGCAGCTCTCAGCTTGGCAACCAGGGTTATTCTGTTAGGTAAATAAGTCAGATCATGGCATCCATCTACAGAAAGTCTTTCAATGCCCCCCATGAATAGCTTCCTACCTCAGAGTAAACAAAGACATTTTATATGATGTATTGGATCTGGATCTTCTCCTGACCTCGTCTCATGCTACCTCCACACTTCTCCACTCTGCTTCCTACTCTGGCTTCCTTGCTGTCTCTTGAACACCTAGAAAAATCAGTCTTTTTTTTTCCTTGTTCAGGGATGTTGCAGTCACCTTCTCTGCCCAGAATGCCCTCTCCCTGGCTCTCTCTATGTATTACTTCCTCGCTTCCCTGAGGTTCTTACTCCAATGTCATCTTACTATATTTCTCTCTAACCTCTCTCTAAAATCATAACCTCCCACACCTGATGTTTTTCTCCATATTTCTTGCCTGGTTAGTTTTTTCTTTAGCCATATCACTCTCTAATATACTAGATATTTTACTTCCTGGTTTTACCTTACTGGTTTGTTACTCATGCCCATGGAAATAGGATTTTGTTTAATTGCTACATAAATAATGCTCAGTAAGGATTTGTCCCTGAATGCTATATTGTCATGCTAGGGGCAGTGGGTAATAGGGCACCTGGGAGTCAGAGGAAGGTGGCAGCCTAGAAGAGCTATCTGGTCCACGGCTCTAGGCAACAGTGGGGTTGTGCTAATACTCAGGTGTGGTGCAATAAGTGGCACCCTGCCCCCTTTCCGGTGTCCTCCTTAGATGCCAATGGAGATGTCTACCTCCAGTAGGGCTGCATCTGTCTGAGTCATCCCTCTGTGCTCCAGGCATTCTATGTGATTATTTCTTTGTACCACAGATCCTAGGCAGCCTGGCCCATCTTGACCCACAACATCATTTTACGTTTTTGGGGGTTTTTTTTGACTAGACATCAATGCATGGCATTTTATTTTCCCTTTTTAGATATAATTATGCAAAGTTTAGCTAGAGAGTTGGCAGAGTATATTACTAAAGAAATAAACTAAGACGGTAGCAGTTGCTTTGTCAGCAGTTGCAGGGCACAGTTGCCCAGGGCAGGGTGGCATTGAGTAAACACTACTTGTATCTTTTATTCCCAATTAAATTATCCCAGTTCTTGCTAATGAACGGGAAAAAATGGAAAGAGCTTACAGTAAATTGTTTTAGAGAACTAAACTAGAAAGTTCAGAACTTGCTTTTGTACTAAATTGTAACATTTGATAGATCTGAGAAATCCTGAAGTATGTTGAAAGTATTTTCTTTGAAATGATTTTTAAGTACCATGTTTGGGAAATCTAGAAACATGTATTTACCCTGAACATAGTTCAGTCTGGATTGTTAATTTTTGAATCTTTTGTATGTGTTATATAATTATACTTAAATATATTTATGCTTATATGTTTAAATATGTGTATTTGTAAAAGCTTAAAGTTCTGCTTTGTTGAATATATTTAAGTTACGAGTTGACTAATAATGATTGATCAACAGTTTTTAATTTTGACCTAATATCACCTCCAGTTTAGAAGTAAACTGGTTGACTTTACTAGCATCTGCATGGTGTTTTTCCAAGTCAAGATATCAGAGAAAATACTTTTCTGACGGATGGAATGTTTTGTAAATTTAGACTTTTTGAAAAAGGATGTACCACATGTAGGAACTCTAGTACTACTTACTCCCTCCACTTCTTCCAGCCACTTTGTGTTGACAGTGATGTTACTTGATTGGTGACCAAGGCTGAAAGAAACAGATTACTGGAGGCAGACCATGCTGGGTTTTCTATTAGCTTTTCCCTTCATCAGTGCCTGTGATTTGTTTGATCCAGTATATGTAATAACAGATGATGGAAGGTTTTTTAAAAATACTCTTTGTTTCCTTTACTTTACTGTGATAAAATCTGCCTGCACTTGAAATCTGATTTGCACTTACTTTAAGAGGATCCAGGTCATAGGAAGAAAAGGTGAGTTGGTAGGTGAGGCTTGAAGAGGCCTCTTCCAGACACAGGAAGTCTATGAATCAGGAATTTTTCTGGACTGAAAATCTTAAAGGATAACCAAATCCTTTCCTGCATGGTCATCCTAAATAATTAATATTTTATATAAGACTGTGTGCATGTATAGATTTATAAGGTTATGTACATATATATGTTTAAATATTATATCATTTTGGTTGGATGAGTAACAAGTTACTTAAACAGTAAAGGGACTTTAGTGTGAGGATATAGTGATACATTTAACCTCAGGATGGAGCAGAGCCTGGGGACAAACAGGAACCAGAGCCACTACTCCAGGAGGTGACACTCCTGTTAGCTCCTGTTCCCATTCCCTTCTCTTAATTGCTGTTAGACATCTTTATTATTTGCCTTTCCCCACTTCCTTCTTTTTTTCAATGGTGAACACTCTTTTTCTCTATTACCATAAAAATGAATGGATTTTTATTGGCTCTGGTTGAGTCAGGTACCCATGCTTGGCCTTCAACTGAGGCTGCAGACAACTGGGAAAACAGCTGTCAGGAGGCTTACAATTATGAAGATGTAGAAGATGTGTGGACACTAGGGTGAGAAGACTGTGGGTGGAATGTGGATGCTTCCCAGAGAAGGGAACTGAGAAATCAATGTAATGTGTCCACTAAAATCCCCTTCTGGTTGAGTGAGCTTTTGGAAGATAGAAAATGAAATGTTCACATCTCAATATCTCTCACAGTGCCCCTATACCTTTTCCCTAAGACTTGGTGAATGCATATCTGTGCAGATTGTAGTTTCAAAGATGGGCCCAACAATGTATCTACCTTGCATACTCTCTCACACAATGTATGTTGATACTTTGGTCCATGTTCTCTTTCTTGAATCTGGAAAGGCTTGTAACCAAAACAGAAGCCATGCTACATAACTTCTGAGCCAGGTCATAAAAAGCAATACGGTTTCCACCTGACACATATTCTCACCCCAACCCCCACTTCTCCCTCCATCTCTCTCTCTCTCTGTTTTTGACACACATGTTGAGAGTCCTGAGCTAACATATAAAACATCTAGCTATTCTGACACTACCATTAGGAGAGTTCATTTGGAAAGGCCACATAGAGACAGAGATGTCCAAAGATCCCCAGCTGTTTCAGCCCTAGTCATTTGAAGCTTCATATGCCTCCAGTTCCCACATGTGAAGATGTCCCGGCTGATGCTGAGTGGACAAAGGATGAGCTATCTTATTCCTACCCAGGTGATAAAGTCTTACACGAAATCCATTTTGCTGTTGCTTTTAACCATTAAGTTTGGATTGTTTTGTTAACATTTACCAAGTAGAATCTCATTGAATTCTTGAATGTCAATTATGTAAGAATGGACCATACAATTCAATTCTAAGATTATAAAGAATTATGCTTACCAAAAAAATTCATTGCTGAAAATCATTGTTCTTTCCCTGGAATAAGATAGCCCATTGTGCTATATTATTTTCAGCAATCAAATCTTCTCTTGTATGATATTGCTTAGAAACAACTTTTTTAAAAAAAAGAGGGACAGGGTGAGAGAGAAGAGAATCAATTTTATTTTTCCATCTGGCCTTTATTTCTCTGACTAGAAACAGCTTTTAAAAGGTAAAATGGCTCTATACTTAAGGTCACACCATGTGAATATTTGGAGGAAGAAAAGATTTTGTCACCTCAAGTGACAAAAATTTACAATGGATAAGGGGCTCACTTTTTCCCTACATTAAATTTTATTAGTAAATGTCCTTGCCTCTGAGTTATTGCTTAAGTAGTTAATTTTTTGAAAGAAGGGACTTCATTTGAGTTTCAGTTTTAATAGCACATTTTCAAAGTTTCCCAAATCTAAAATATCATACCCTGTTTTTCCACAGTTTTCTATAATTCCTGGTTCCACCTTTAACATTTATATGGCTTCAGCAGCTTAACTGATCTTTCTGATCTCAAATTATCTATACAATATTCAAGATTTTAATGATGATACAACATATACACACTACATATAAAATATATCACATATTATATATATCTACATTTTATAATGTACATATGTTTTATAGTTCTGGGAATATAATAGGAGATAGAAGTAATAATTATTATTTCCTTTTTTATGGGGTAAGAGTAGACTCAATGATGATCTGCACTTCCTTCCCTTCTCCCTCCTGTACTGCTCTGCTGTCTCCCCCTCAGCCTCACCCTCTCCAACACATGCCTACCCTTCAATGACATCTAGTCTTTAACATAGGAATAACAGAACTGAGTTCCTTCTTTTAATGGAAAACCTTCTCTCCACTGGAAAAATACAATTTTATAATACATGCTTAATCTTCAGGTATCCAAGTTCCCAACAAAATACAAATATTTATAAATTTACAAGAAATGTTTCTTTAAATACATTTTATTTGACCTTTTTTGGGTGTTTATATCAGACTGTACAAATGCGTTTTTATATTTTCTTTAATTCTTACTTGTTTCCTCACCAGACTATGTGTGTAAAAGAAGTTGAGATGTGAATGACTCATTTATATATAGACTGTGAACTAGAAAGATGCTGACTTTTCCTACTTTATTTTCACCCATAAGCATTAAGAAAAAGGATAAGATAAAAATCTGATAATTTCAAACGAAATCTTCTGACTTTGAAAGAGAAGATGGATGTGAGCTATTTGCAACAGCTAATACAACCACCTTAACCTTTCCTGACATCCTTTCTTAAACTGTTGAACACCCCTGCATTGAGATATTTTGAACCATTGTTCTCCATGAGCACAAACACCACTAATAATAACATCTCAGGAATAAAATATTCACAGTTAACTAATATAAAGCTGTCCTCAGAGTTTAATGAAGTCACCTGGATTATCTTAAAATCCATTTTCAGGTAATGCCAGACTGATGATTCTTCCCAACCAACCTCCATGTCCCAGTAACTAGGTGACCAGTCGTTGGAATAGGCAAGTGCTATGGACTGAGTTGTGTTGCCAACTCCTTCAAATTCCTATTTTGAAGCCTCACTCCCTGTGTGGCTGCATTTGGAGGTTGGGCTTATAGGAGATAATTAAAAGCAAGTGAAGTCAGAAGTTAGGGATTACTAATCCAATGGGATCTGTGGTCTTCTAAGCAGAGGATAAAGAGATCTTTTCACACACACTAAATGGATACCACTGAACACACAACAAGGAGGCAGCCATGTGCAAGTCAGGAAGAGGGCCCGCAGCAGGAGCAGGCCATGCTGGATCCCTCACCCCAGACTCCTCAGCATCCTGAACTGCAAGAAATAAATGCCTGTTGTTTCAGCCTCCTAGTCTAGGGCATTTTGGTTTAGCAGCTTGAGTCACCAACAAGTAACTTAACCTTTTGCCTCTTCAAGTGGGGATAACAATGATACCTCCCCCTCAAGGTGATTGTGAGGACTAAAAGACATCATGTGCATAAGGACTTAGAGATTTAAATAAAAGAGTTTGAGGGACAATATTATCCGGGTTTAATATGATTGCAAAACTACTTTGGTCACATATCCCTGACCCTATAGATCACAGTCTTCCAAAATGTTTGTTGAAAATATAGATTTTTATGCTCCACATAGACCTAAAGAATTAGTTTCTTTCCAACACGACCAAGGAACCTGGATTTTACGAATTTCATATGATCTTCTGTACTCCAAAATTTAAGGGCAGTTCCTCAAAGGATTAGTACACTAATCAGTGTCTCCAAATGTTGTTTTACAAATGCTAAATGTCAGGAGCTCAGATTAAAGCAATTTATGTAATAGATGCCCATCGACAAGGAGAAGATTAACAGAAGTCCCTATCTGAAAGCTGCTATCAGAGTCTTCCTTGACTATGGTTAATCTGTGTGTAAATACTTTAGAGTTTCCCCAAAGGACAGTGGGTGAGTGCTGGTTGTAAAACTGATTCAGATAATATAACAAGATTACTGCACAAAGTTATAAATTGCCATCCTTTTTAAATATCACTTTCTGATTGATCAATATTATATGAGAACATAGTGTGTTCAGAAAAAAAGTGGACTGAAGGAAGTTTTTGCTCATGATTCCTTATCTGTGCTGTCTTGAATAAACAACTAGCAGGTGAAATTGTCTTTCTGTAGGCACACGTCACAGCTAAGCAGAAGGAAAACATCAGCGATGTTCCCTCCCTGGCTCACAGAAATATTGACTTCTTTTTTAGTAATACTAAGTCTCATCTAAATGATTAAATCTTTAAAAAGAATTCCAAATACCCAGCAAATGGTAATTACAATGCCTAATCCACCTCCTCACATCTTCTTGCAAGACAATATTTACTCTGGGTTATGTGTTTGCCAGAACAATCATAGCCCAGCTTCAGCTGGTGGGTGTTCAGCTGTATCTTTGCCATGCATTTTTGCAAGATGTTATGAAGACTCAGCTGAAACTCAGAAGCTCTGTCAATGGTTAAAAATGTCTCACTAGAAATATATTTGCATTTTTACTTGGATCCAATTTGAAATCTTTTTATTCTAAATAATTTTAGCTCCCTTCTCTCTCCTTTCCTTTGCTAAGGTGCCTGATCTAACAAGCCATATGTGATAATGAATCTTGTTATTTTATAGCCCTGTTCAGCTTATATAATGGATTCATTGCTTCTTGTGGTTCTACTATGTACCAGGCACTGGGCTAGTTATTGAGGTCTAGCTCTATCAAAATCAACATTAAATAAAACAGGAGGCTGATTTTTCAAACAGTGTGTGGAACACGTTTGTTATGAACTAGATATGGTTATGTCAAGCATCATGTTTTATGGACACTTTTCTTCTTTCAAGCAGTTATCTTTTTTATTATGCATTCATTAGCCTCAACATCATTTTTTATCACCTTTCAATAACTGTTTACAAATGAAAATGCTTTTAAGTGCTTTGGTTTTCCCTTTCGAATCCCTCATATATCTTTCACAATTATGTTGGTTTCCTATTACTGTTGTAATGAATTATCACAAATAATACCTTAAAATTGCACATGTATTATCTTATAATTTTGCAAATCAGAAACTTGAAATATGGGTCTCATTGGACTAAATAAAGGTGTTAGCAGGCTGCAGTTCTTTTGGAGATTGTAGGGGAGAGCTCTCTCTCTGTCTCTCTCTCTCTTTCTCTCTCCTTTTCTTTTCCTCCCTCTCCCCTCAGAGGTTTCTTGTATTCCTTGGCTCATGTCACCTTTAATCTTTACAATCAGCAGTGTTCAGTTGAGTCTTTTCCGTGATGCCATCTCTCTGGGTCTGACTCTTCTTCCTCTTTCCCCATTTAAGGACCCTTATGATTATATTAGGTCTACATAGATAATCTAGGATGATCTCCTTATTTAAAATTCAGTTGATCTGCAACCTTAATTCCAGTATGTAACATAATAATATGTCCACAAGTTTCAAGGGTAGAAAATGAACATCTTGTTACATAGCATTCTCTTGCTCTCCCTCTGAACCTCCTTGCCAAGGCAAAATCAATCTTATTTACTAAGATTTCTTCTTGTTGCATTGCTTTGGGTGGCAAGATTTCTTCTTGCCAGTAGTTTGTGATTTAGAAATCACCTGCTTGCAGGATCAGATAAAAAGAACATGAAGGTCCATACTGGGTTTCAGTATTTTACAACCTCCTAAGCCTCTTCAATAATTCATCCTCCTTTCTGCTCTGGTTTCCTTCTGCACCCAGCTGCCCTGGTTTTCTCCTGGGTGTGACTCTGACTGCCTCACTGGAGTCTGCCTTTCCCATTTAGAACCTTTTGGTCTCTTCAGAGAGTATTCTTTATTACATCCCATCTCAATATAGACAGATAAACTGTATTTAAAGTTCTTTTCCAAATTATTGTATCCTTTCTTTTTAGCAGGGAGTCATAAAGTATCGAAGCAATGCGAGGATCATAGTTAACATTTTTTTTTGCCAGTGTAGGTGTGTGAGTGTCCCTTTTATTCCATATTAATGATCTCATTTATTGCCCCAGAAATATGCAGCATGTACTCTTTCCTTTTTTCTTTCTTTTCAAATTAAAGGCCATACTGGAATTCAAACTTTTTTGGCCTTACTTAATGTCCTGGGATCCATATTCTACTTAGTCAACAAATGTAGTAGAAGTGACACTTTGAGACATCTGGAACTAATGGAGAAGAAACCTTACACCTTCAGTCCAGGTTTCCAGGAAGATTTTCTTTGGGAACCCTGAGGTGCCAAGTGGAATACCTGGCTCTGAGACCACTGCATTGGCGAGGCCACATGCAGGGCTGTTGTCCACTATGCAGAGGAGCCTGCTCTTCTCACCCATCCCACCAGGATGCCAGAAACATAAATGAAGCTGGCTTCCTGGGGTGGTCCAGCCACCAACACCTGCTGAAAACTATTAAGTTATTAAGTGACTTCTCTCAGTGGTACCTGGTGGGAAAATTTGCTTAATTACACACTTCCTGATTTTTTTTTCCTGGTACTGGATGTGGAACCCAGGGGTGCTCTGTCCCTGAGCTACATTCCTAGCCCTTTTTATTTTACTTTTAGGCAGAGTCTCACTGAGTTGCTGAGGCTGGCCTTGAACTTGTGATCCTCCTATCACAGCCTCCTGAGTCACTGAGATTACAGGTATGCAACAGTGAGCTCAGCCTTTCGGAATTCTTGATCCACCCAATTACAATAAATGATTAAGTTTTAGTTGTTATAAACCACAAAACTTGAGGATAATTTGTTAGTAGGAAGAGATGACCAGAATATTACCCAGTAGCTTTCAGGGCCCGCAAGTGAATCATGTAGTCCTTGTTAAGTCTCATTCTATGAGAGTTTAAAGCTGTCACTATGCTAATGCATGCATTATTCTAGCACAGAAAATAAAAGACTTCATTTTTAGACACTGCCAGAGCCTTTAATCTTCACATGCACAGCTACTTACACAAAATGAAATATATCTTCTTTATTAAAATTCAGTTCTTCCTCAGATAGGGTCCAGAGCAATCTAACAAATATTGATTAGAAAAGTCTGAAACTCTAATTTCATCTGTGACACAATATTAGTATATACTTTCTACTACTAAAGTCAAAGTTTGAGAAAAAATTATCTTTCTTTCAAAAGTGTGTCATCATATTCCTTTTCATTTATATTAGAAATGTGCACAAAGCTCATTTATTTTCTTGGTGTAAATGAATTCATTAGCAAGTCATCCTATGGCCTAGAACTTGGAAGTTTTCATAATGAAAAACACATGGCCAAAAATCATTTTTAAATAGAAGCCCAAGACATAGGGATCGGAATAACATGATTATCTACTTAAGCTACATGGTTATAATAAAACAAATATAATAAACAAGAAAAAACATCCTTATGAACAATACTATATTTTCCTGCAAGAAAAGATGAAAATGTTTCATCACAGTGTGTTTTAGTCAGCTTTTCCACTGCTGTGACTAAAAGACCTGCCAACAGTTTTTAGGAGGAAAGGTTTATTTAGGGGCTCACAGTTTCAGAGGTCTTAGTCCTTGAAAGGCTGGCTCCATTCTTCAGGGTTGGGGCTGAGGCAGGACATCATGGCGGAAGAATGGCTCCAGGGAGCACAGAAAAACTCCACACCAGATGCCAAGTAGATCCCCCACGGCATGCCCCCCCAGTGACCCACCTCCTCCTCCACCACCCTACCTGCTTTCAGTTGCCGGTTTACCCCTTTCGGGAGATGAACTCACTGCTGGAGTTAAGGCTGTCATAGCCCAATCATTCCACCTCTGAGCCTTCCTGCACTGCCTCATGTAAGCTTTTGGAGGACACCTCACATCCAAACCATAACAAAGTGCTAATTCGTTTACTTGTTTTAGAGTAGATACTATGCAAGTCATTTAGTAAAATATTCTAACAGAAGATGAAAGAAAAACAGAAGTATCCAGCTAACTTTTAATGAAAAGGCAAAAATCTTAACCTAATTAATCTTGGCAATTTGAATTATAGATTACCTGAAGTTTATCTTTCTATTCTGAGAGCAAAGAAGCTTCACTTGGGAAATCTAATAGTTTAAGACTATGGCAAAAAAACTTAAGCAAATTTAAGGGAAATTTTCTTTCAAAATCAGATACTAATTTTCATTAAAATAACACATTTTAATTATCAGATGTGAATACCATCATTGGAGACCCCCAATTGGACACTTGGTTGGTTAATTTATTTTGATTTACTGTATATGGTGGAAAAAATTAAATTGGATTTTTAAAATATTTCATCCATTCAGGTATTTGCTTATTAGTCTTACTGAAATAGTTGTTATATCTAGAAAGCTGAATATTGAGCTGTTTGCCTGATGTAAGAACCTGAAGATTAAGTATGTATTCTCAGGAAAGTAACATCCCAAGTCCTGTTACTCAAAGGATGTGGAGTACTCGGTTTACAAGGTGACACTGTGCGTAATTCAGTTAAGCACTCTTGAGCTTCTCTGTCAGATTATCTGATATCAAGACTATTTCACGTGAGCTTTTTCTTTCTTTTAACAGAATACCTTTATTTTATTTATTTACTTTTCTGCAGTGCTTCACAAGTATTAGACAAATGCTCTGCCACTGAGCTACAATCCAAGCCCCCAAGTGAGCTGTTTTGTTAACAGAGTCAGTCCTTAGTCCTGAGCCAAAATGAAATGGACAAATTCTATTTTCAGTCCAATTTCCTTTCCAATGGTTCTCTCCTACTTCCTACCTGGTGTGTATTTTCTCTGTGACTCCTTTTCTTCTCTAAAATGTATAATTCTTAGTATCAGATTTTATCAATTCTTTGCGGGGGACAGGGATTGCATTTAGGGGTGATTAACCACTGAGCCACATCCCCAGTCTATGTATGTTTGTTTGTTTTGAGATAGGGTCTTACCAAGTTGCTTAAGGCCTCACTAAATCGATGAGGCTGACTTTGAAATTGTGATTCTCCTGCCTGCCTCCCAACCTGAGCTGCTGGGATTATAGGCACACATCACTGTGCCTGGCCACTAAGATTTTGTCAATTAAAGAACAAAAATTGTGCCAAGTGTAAATGAACTCTGTTTCGCATTCTTTAGATGCCACTGCATCATCAGAAGGAGCTCGCTATTTTCACACCTGGATCTTTGAACTAGAGATATCCAAATGGAACCTGACTTACTTTATCTACCTAGAGCAGCCCTTCTCAATATTCATGTACATATAAGTCACCTGGATAGCCTATTAAAATGCAGATGTTATTCAGTCATTTAGAAGTTGGCCCTGGGATTCTGCTCTTAACTCCTTCTCAGGTGATGCATAAGTACTATTTCATGAAACATTCTTTGTGTAGTGAGAACCTAGAGCATGCTACCTGGTTCTCTTTCCTTACCTGCCAATTGAAAACAATAATGCCTGTCTCAAACAGGTATCGCAGATGTTGTGGCAGATATTATATGAATTGTCCTATGTAAAGTGCCAAGTGCAAGAGTGAAGCAATGTACCATGGTAGTGGAGATGGTGGTGGTAAAAAGAGTTTTAATTATATATTGGAGAACTGTGGACCAAAGGCTTTGGAAATAATATTTAGATGTAGGAACTTATGAGCCACCAAGTGCTGTCCTTTAGAAGTAGCACACCCAGCCACCCCACCTTGGGCTTTTCCTGAAGGGCAAACCGTGCACCTGGATAGACCCTCAGTTGTTCTCCAGTAACTTAAGGACACAGGGGCTTTTGAGAGCCCATGGTAATGGCTCAAGATCTGTGGACCCGTTACCACAAAATACCAGCTGTGAATCACCACTTTTCTCTTAGAGTCTTAGATATTTTAGAATGTGAATTCGGGATGGGGAGTGATATCTACAGATCTGGAAGATCTTCAGTGAGTGTTCAGAAAGGGGAGAATTCAAAGGCAACATTACAGTACCTCTTAGCAATAATAAACTATTATGTAAAGCATGGAGTCCATCTTAGATTACCCCTCAGGCTCTTCACAAACTTGAAACAGAATAGCTTCTTTCCTCTTGGTAATGGATAGTTCCTGGGAAAGATTATGAACCACTTTTTAAATGTCTTTTGTTGCTTATATTACCTTGTAATTCAAGGAAACTCTGCATACAATTGCAAAAAATCTGGAATTTCAGTATCTCAATGCTGAACAAGCAGAGGGGAGAAACAGAAGAAGGAAGGATATATCTCCAGTACTTGGTTGGTCACTGGAATCTTACTGCCCAGGTTTTATTGGCTGATTTTTCTGGAAAATACCTTTTTGTCTTTAATTTCTTTTCCCCTTAAGATGATTTTCCTAAAAAGTCAGTTATGTGTCTTATTACTATTATTGCCTATTAAAATGTAGAATGTGTTATATTAGAATAAGCTAAAAATACTCCAGCAGTTATCCTACTATATATTTTTAGTAGTGTTATTTTTAAGTTTGGTATGTTTAAAGACACAGGTAGTATTTACAATTACCTATCAAGGTTCTCACTTTGGAGACAGTGGTTATCTTTCATAATCCGTTTGAAATATCCTTCACGGTCCCTTTAACTTTAAGAGGATATGGCTTCCTTCATGGGATTTTTAAGGGAAGCACCACAAGTCTTTGATTTTCTGCAGTATTGCTTGAAAGATGAAGATGTCAAGATGGATGACAGCTAATGAACTGAATGCTCAATAGTTCATCACCTTGGTTTTTCCTGAAACCATTTCTTGTCCTTGCCTGGTAAATTGAAATCACTTGACTTTGTTGCAATACCTGACAGGAGTCAAATCCCTAAAATATCCAGGCAGGAGTAAATTCCTGTAGCATCACAAATTTTGCGCTGTCTGGGCCTGTTAGGCCAGTAGGTTAAGGTGAGAAGAGATGAGGCCATGGTCATGTTCTGTCTGCCACTTGTTGGGTCCCTTCACTCTGATCAAAAGTGCTCTGGACATAGAGCCTCTCACCTTGGCCTTGGAAAGGAGAATGAAGTGAGCAGTGTGCAGAGATCACTGGAGTGGATTTACACTCCTGGAGAAATAACTCAGACAATAAGCCTGCCCATGACTGGCCATTTATATCCTCTCAGTGTTTAAAGTATATTTACTGTGTTCATGTTCATTCAAATAGGTATTAATGTTCAAGACATATTTGAATTGTAAAGTGGCATGTCCCCTGTACTGTGTTCTGAACTGCTGAAGTAGTCCACATAAAGAGAAAATTCAGTAATATCAAATTGATTTCTTTTTATGTGACACTCTATCCCAGACTATAGTAAAGGAAATAATATCAATTGAGAATTTGATATACCTGATATGGCATCAACTTTAGCTGCAAATTAGAGAGTCATTGTTTATGACTCACAATCTATAGCATTCCCATTTAAAGGTACCAAATGTGAGGTCTGTTAGGATATGTCTGTACAGTCTTTGGGGAACTAAACCAAGACTATAACGGTCAATTAAATAGTTCTTTGGTTTATATTCTTGATGTAACAAAGATAAAAATGCCTTAAATTTGAAGGGCACTTTCCAATTTGCAAAATGTTTTTATAAATATAGTCCTGTAAAGCTAAAATGTATGGGGTTACTATGTTATTGCCCACATTATAGATAAGAAAATGAAGCTCAGAGAAGATGAGCTTAGGTAGCATAATTAGCAAGTTCCACAACTGGGGTTTCATTAAAACTTAGCCTCAAACCTTTATTTACCTTGTGTTTCAATACACTTTTTGTATAACTACAATGAGAGTATATGTGTGTTTGATCTGTTGGCTTCTTTATCTGGTGGCTCTTGCAATTTTTTTTCTCAGTTTTTTTTCCCTACTTTTTGGGAGGACATAATTCTGGCCAGGAAATTAATATGAAGTTCTGGCAAATTGCATTTCATTCTTTGTGAACTTCATGAATATGAAATCCAACTTAGATTTTGACATAATTTCCTCATTATGTTACACAAGTGGATGGATGATGCCTTTGATCAAAATAAAATTAGCTGGGACTGGAGCAGTGGCTTGGTGGTTGCAGCGCTTGCCTGGCATGTGTGTGTACGCGAGTTCAAACCCCAGCTCTGAAGTCTTGGAGCAACGAAGACCACCTGAAAAACTAAATAAAAATTGTTTCTCTCTTTCTCTCTCTCTCACACACTCTCACTGTCCCTCTCTCTTAAAAAAAAATTAGCTGAACAAAGTAGGAATTTTTTTTATAGATACAGGATGTTGCCCTTGATAGTCAACGTTTTCCTTGCCTCTGCTCTCATTCATCAGTCTTTGCAGTGTACATCTAGATGTTGAACAAGGTTTCTGCCCTTGAAGATAACCTGTCTCTTTCAGAGGTGAGCTTATGCATGTGTTTTAAAGCAGGGAAATGTATTCACTTTGAAGTTTGCTTTAAAACAACCTACATTCTGTCCTTTGAATTAATGTCCTGACGTTTTTCATATATAGTTAGGACATATAGATGGGATTATCCACAGAATTTTTGTTTTCCTGGGGATATCTGTGTGTTAAATGACACTTTCAGACCAGTACTTATCTGGGACCAAAATCAACTAATAAACCTTAATCTTTGAAAAGCTTCATGTTTTCAAAGAAATTAAATGGACTTTTAAACATGTAAGTATTTAATGTAATTTAACATTAGTTAATCATTTATCGCTGCAAATATTTTATGCTTATCCAATTGTTCCACAGTAAGCAAGTGATAACAAGTTCGTATGCACTTGGAACTTGGCTAAGGGATTTTATTATATTTCCTGTAACCCATGTTTATCTAATTCCACCAGATTCATCAATAGGGGCACAGAGGCCCTTATCTTTAAGGAGGATTGGCCTGCAGAAATTATACTTCATTTTGCACTTGCTTGTTCCTTTTGTAAAATATAGCCAACATAAATCCAATATATAAATAATTTAATAATAAATAGCACTGTGATGGCACTCATTTTTCTTTTACAAGAAACAATAGTGGTCTCATGCATTTATATTTAAAGGTCTTTTTTTGAACTTTTGTAGGGAACTGTATAATATGCTAAAAGTAATTTTAATTTTCTCAGTATTATTCTCTTTCTTTTGCTCCTTTTGTCTTATAAACAATAATGATTATAAAATCATCATCATATGTGTATTGCAAAATACTTTGAAGCTGCTAAATACTTTTAAGCTTATGGTTTCAGATTTAAAATATTAAGCCCCAGTGGTTAATTCTACTAAAGCCTGTGCATTCAGGGATTTTAATCTGACTACACTGCATTATTTTTTAGAACAATTGAATTATGGGTTCTTGTGACATTTTTTTCTATTATTATTGTTTTGTTTTGTTTTCAACTTTTCATGACCATAGGCTAAAAGACAAAAATTAACCCAATAAATTGAAAAATGTTATGTGTAATTAAACATAATCCTCACAGTTTTTTTTTATTGTCTCCTTCAAGAGACTTCTCTTTTAAGAGAAATGACTTATTGCTCAAGATGAGCTTTCCTTGGAAGACCTACCTCACTGGGATATAGCTGTATCCCACCAGGGATCAGCAAGTTTTCATTTACTATGCCTCCTAAATCAATCTTAAAAATTCATTTTTAGACTGGATATGAGGATACTTGCCAGGTGTTCTTTTCTCACTTTTCAAAGGGAGTTTTCCAAGGTCCTTAGAAGGAGATGTACAGATGGGAGTTGGATAGGACCTGCATGTACATTAATCAGCTCAAGCACTAGGTGGCTGACACTAAAGTACATGTGCATGGATGGCATCTTCTGTTTTTCACCATTACCATTCATAGGGCAGCCTGATTTCCAGACACCTCCTTCTGTTCCTGCTATAGCACACTTGTTTGTAATCCCTTCTTCCCAAAGCTAATCTCAGTCTAGGACAGGATTTCTCACAATGATGCCTTTGGAACCTTACCTCAGAATTCCCTAGACTGATTTTGGAAGTATTTCCTGCCACCTCCCAGAGGAAATGAATCAGAATCAAAAGTGTAGCAGGATTAATGATCTGTAGTTTTCCTATACCTCCCCAAATGGTTCTTAGATATATTGAACCAGTGGTATAGACTGAAGATTTCTGTTTCCCCAAATTTACACACTGAAGCTGTCATCACCAATGTGATGAGTTAAGAGGTAAGAACCTTTGGGGAGTGATTAGACATAGGTTATATCTTAACATTGGCAGCTCCATCAATGAAATTAGTGTCATTATAAGAAGATAAAGAAATACCAGAGCTTCCTCTCTGGATCAGGTGGTATAGCAAGAAGGCCCTCATATGAACCTGACCACACTGTTACCCTGATCTTGGATTTTTCCAGCATCCAAAACTATACGAAATAAATGACTCTTATTTAAGCCACCGATTCTGTGGTATTTTGTTATAGCTGCTCAAATTCACTAAGACAACAAGCAACCTAAGGGAAACTCCTTTATCTGGACATAGAAGTAGCTTTATCCTTTATTTTGAGAATGAAGACCAAATAATGATTACCCAGAGCTTATTAGTTCTTGCACATAATTGTCTCAAAAATTTTTTTTATCCTTTTTTTTATTAGTTTGACATAGTCTTATGTATTGGAGGGAATTGTTATTACATATTCAAGCATACGGCTATTGACTTAGTGAGATAGTAAATTAAGGCCAGTCCTAGACCAGGATCCTACCCCCTCTTATCTATTCCCCAAACACATGTCTCCTCTGTATTCCCACCGTGCTATATTTTGAATGTATAATATTTGTTGGCATTTCTGAGTTGCTTTGCCTGCCTGTGTACAGCTAGGCTTCTAATGGGAATTAAATATGCCCCGTGGTATTGATAAACACCCTTGTCTCTCCCTCCTCTCCCTGCCTCCCTTCCTTCTCCCCCCACCTTAATAGGTATGGTTCCTCCAGCTTATATGGAGTTTCAACTATGGTGAGTTTATTACTTAAACTCAGCTGACTACCATCCTGTCTTAGGTTTTACACTAACTTCCACATATGAAAGAAAACATTTGGCCCTTAAGTCCCTGAGTTTGGGATATTTTACTCAGTGTAATTTTTTCCACTGCCATCCATTTGGCTGCAAAAGGCATGATATCATCCTAATCCCGGAGCAGAACTCTAGTGCGTGCGTGTGTGTGTGTGTGTATCACAATTTATGAATCCATTTGTATAGCTAGAGGCATTGGAGTTGATTCCATAGTTTAGCTTTTGTAAATTGAGCTGCTGTAAACATTGGTGTACCTGTGTCTCTGTAGTATGCCAATTCTAGCTCTCTTGGGAAAATACCCAGGAGTGGGATAGCTGGATCATAAGGTGGTTCCACCCCTAGATTTCTGAGGAGTCTCCACACTCCTTTCCCAAGTGGCTATACAAAGTTGCAGTCCCACCAGCAGTGTGTTAGTGTTCCTTCCTCCCCACAGCCCCTCCAGCATCCGTTATTGTTCATATTCTTCATTATTGCCACTTTGACTGGAGTGAGGTAGAATCTCGGTGAAGTTTTGATTTGCATTTCTTTGATTGCTAGTGATGTAGAACATTTTCTCATGTATTTATTGGCTTTCTGGACTTCCTTTGTTGAGAAGTTTCTAATTAGTTCCCTAGCTCATTTATTGATTGGATTATTTGTGGTTTTGGTGTTCAGTTTTTTGAGTTCTTTGTATATTCTGGATATTAGTTCCCTGCTGGAGGCACAGCATGCAATGATTTTCTTCCATTCTGTAGATTCTCTCTTGATATTTTTTTTAATTTGTTTATCATAGTCTTACATATTGGAGGGAATCGTTGCCACACATTTATGATCTCATGGATATTGACAGAGCAAGCCAAGGCTGATGCCAGCTCATGATCTCTCCCCTTTACTTCTCCCTGATTCCATGTTTCCCCTACTTTACCCCCATGTTAGTTGGGCTTCTCATGGAAGTCGAAGGTTCATTGCTGGGCTGATACCCCACTACTCCCTCCCTCAGCTGCCTTGATATTCCCCCAATATCATCCCCCCTTCTTGCCCTCTCCCTTTACCCCACAGCTTCATGTTTCATAGGCAGGGTTCCTCCTTCTTGTGTAAAAATTCACCCATGTTGAGGTTATTATTAGCTTAGCCAACTTGCAGTCTGTTTCTGATTGTATTCTAGCTTCCACATATGAGGGAAAACATTTTGCCCTTGAGTCTCTGAGTTTGAGATATTTCACTCAGAATAAATTTTTCCTTCTCCATACATTTGGCTGCAAATGGCATGATATTGTTCTCTCTATTCTCTTGATACTCTTGACTAAATCTTTAGTTGAGCAGAAGCTTTTTAGTTTAATAGTATCCCCCTCATTGATTCTTGTCTTTAATTCTTGAACTATGGGAGTCTTGTTGAGGAAGGAAGTACCTACACTGATGTCTTGGAGTGTTGATTCTATTTTTTCTTCTAGTAATTGTATAATTGCTGGTTTGATTCCTAATTCTTTGATCCATTTCTATTTGATTTTTGTGCAGGGTGAGAAACAGGGAGATAGCTTCATTTGCCTACATATGCTATCCTTTTTGTGCAGCATCATTTGATGAACAGGTGGTCCTTCTTCCACGTTATATTTTTGCCCCCTTTGTCAAATATCAGATGGCTAAAGACTTGGAGATTTGTCTCAGTATCTTCTATTATGTTCCATTGGTCTTCATGTCTGTATTGATACCAATACCATGTGGTTTTTGTTACTATTGCCCTGTAATATAATTTTAGATCAGGTATTGTGATACCTCCTGCTTCCTCTTTCTTGCTTAATAATGTTTTGGCTATTCTGAGTTTCCTCTTATTCCAAATGAATTTGAGAATTGCTTTTTAAATAGCCATGAAGAATATCATTGGTATCTTGATGGGGATTGCATTGAATATGAACAGGGCTTATGGCAGAATGGCCATTTTTAATTAAATTGATTCTGCCTAACCAAGAAAATGGGATGTTTTTCCAACTTCTCAGATCTTCTTGAATTTCTTTTTTGAATGTTCAGTAGTTTTAATTGTGGAGGTCCTTTATATCCTTTGTTAGATTAATGCCCAAGTATTTTATTCTTTTTTGAGGTTATTTTGAATGAGATAAAATTCCAGATTCCTTCTTTAGCAGAATCGCTGCTAGAATATAGGAAAGCTATTGATTTATGAGTATTGATTTTGTAATCATCCACTTTGATACACTCATTTATAAGCTCTAGTAGTCTTCTGATAGAGCTTTTTGGGTATGCTGTCTATAGGATCATGTCAAAATCAAATAGAAATGGCCTGACTTCCTCTTTTCCTCTTAGAATTCCTTTTATTTTCTTCTCTTGTCTGATAACTCTGGCTAGGGTTTTGAGGACTATATTGAATAAGAGTGGTAAGAGTGGACAGCCTTGTCTTGTGCCTGAATTTAGTGGGAATGGTTTCAGTTTTTCACCATTAAGTATAATGTTGGCTATGGGTTTGTCATAAATGGCTTGTACATAATTGAAGTATCTTCCTTTGATTTCTATCTTCTCCAGAGTTTTGAGCATAAATGGGTTTTGAATTTTATCAAATACCTTTTCTGCAACCATTAAAATGATCATGTTTTTTGTGTTTAATTCTGTTTAAGTGGTGAATCACATTTATTAATTTGCATATGTTGAACCAGCCTTGTGTTTCTGGAATGAAGCCCACTTGATCATGATGTTTTATCTTTTTCATGTGTTTTTGGATGTGATTTGTTAGCATTTTATTAAGGATTTTTGTATCTATGTTTATTAGGAAAATTGGTCTGTAGTTTTCTTTCCTTGATGTGTCTTTGTTGGGTTTTGGAATCATGGTTATATTTGCCTTGTAGAAGTATTTTGGAGGGTTCTGTCCCTTTCAATTTCATGGAATGGCTTACTAAGGAGAGGTGTTAATTCTTCTGTAAAGGTCTGGTAGAACTCTGCTGAGAATCCATCAGGTCCTGGGCTTTTCTTGTTTGGAAGGGCTTTGATTGCTATTTCAACTTCACTACCTGAGATTGGTTTATTTAGATTTTCAATGTTCCCCTGTGTTAATTTGGAGGTGTCCTATGTGTCTATGCATTTGGCCATGTCTTCCAGATTATCAAACTTGGAAGAGTACAGTTTTTCAAAATAATCTCTCATAATCCTCTGGATTTCACTTGAGTTAATGGAAATGTCTCCATTTTTATCTTTAATTTTGTTGATTTGCTTCACTTCATTCCTCCTTTTGGTGAGGAGGATCTGTGGATTTTGTTTAAATTTTCAAAGAACCAACTGTTTGTTTTGTTGATTGTATTGTTTTTTTGTTCATTGATTTCAGTTCTGATATTTGTTTTTTCCTGCCTTCTGTTGGATTTGGGATTGATTGTTCTTTTTGTAGGAATTTGAGTTGGAGCATAAATTTATCTATTTGGTCTTTCTTGTGATTTTTGATGAAGGTACTCAGTGCTATAAATTTACCTCTTAAGAATTCTTTTATGGGGCTGGAGGGGTGGCTCAGCAATTACAGCGCTTGCCCAGCAAGCACAAGGAAACGGGTTCAAACCCCAGCACTCATGTACACAACTAAGTGTCAGAGCAACAAAAGCCATGTGAAAAACTCAATAAAAATTGATTCTCTCTCTCTCTCTCCCTCTCTCTTTCTTTCTTAAAAAAAAGAATTCTTTTATACTGTCCCAGAGATTTTGATATGCTGTGTCATCATTGTCATTCATTTCTAAAATTTCTTGATTTCTGTTCTCATTTCATCTTTGATCTATTCTTCATTTAAGAGGGTATTATTTAATCTCCAAGTATTTATGTACTTTCTATTGTTTTCTTGCTGTTAATTGCTAAGATCATACCATTGTGATCTGATGGGATACATGGGATTATATCAACTTTTTTGGTATTTGCTAAGATTTCTTTTGTGGACTAGGATATGATCTATTTTGGAGAAGGATCCATGTGCTGCTGAGAAGGTAAACTCAGCTGATTTGGAATGGAATATTCTGAAAATGTCTGTTAAGTCCAATTGATTGATAGAGTTGTTTAGGTTAGCGATATCTGTATTGATTTTTTGCTTTGATGATCTATTGTTGATAGTGGTATATTAAAGTCCCCCAGTATTATAGTGTTGAAATTGATAAAAGGTTTAATGCCCTTGAGAACTTTTTCCACATATTTGAGTGGGTTGTAATTGGGGACATAAATGCTAACTATCATTATGTCTTCTTTGTGTATTGTTCCTTTTACTATGATGTAGTAACCTTTTTCTAGTCTGACTAATTTTTGGTCAAAGTTAACTTTATCAGATATAAGGATTGGAACACTGTCTTGTTTTCTTGGGAAATAACCCTGGTAGGTTTCTTTGCCAACCTTTAACCTTCAGTGTATGTCTATTTTTGGCTGTGAGGTGTGTCTCCTGTAAGCAGCATCTTGTTGGATTTTATTTTTTTATCCAGTCAGCTAATCTGTGCTTTTTGATTGGTGCATTGAGTGCATTCACGTTCAGTGTTAGAATAGATATGTGATTCTGGGTCCCAGGCATTGTGGCATTTTCTGTATATTGTGGCATCTTGGATATATTTTGGTGAGTTATGTTTTTATTGACTTTCCTCAGTTTATGGGCTTTGGGAGTTGATAGCTTGTTCCTCTGATTGAAGTTTGCCTTTGAGTATTCTCTGTAGATCTGGTTTTTGTGTTCATGTATGTTGTTAATTTATTCTTATCTTGAAAGTAATGTATTTACCCATCACACTTAAGCTGAGTTTTACAGACTATAGTATCTGTGGCTGGCAATTATTTTCTTTCAATATTTGAAAAATATCATTCCATGCTCTCCTGGCTTTATTGTCTGATCTGAAAAATTCACAGTAATCCTTATTGCTCTGCCTCTGAATGTGATTTGGTGTTTTTGTCTTATTGATTTTAAAATTCTTTACTTGATTTCTCTGTTATTCATTTTGTATATGTTGTGTCTTGGTGAGTTTCTCATTTGGTTAGGTCTATTTGGTGTCCTATAAGCATCTTGAATTTAAGTTTCTGGATCAGTTCTGATACGGGGGAAATTCACTTTGGCTAGCTCATTGAGAAGATTCTTTGTGCCATTCATTTGTTGTTCTATGTTCTCTCCTATCTCCACGACTCTCAGTTTATTTCTTCTCATCTTGTCCCAAACTTCTTGGAAGTTTGATCATGCTCAGTAAATTTCTTTTCTTATGTATCCTATTTGGTTGGATTCAACATTGCTCAGCCTGTCTTTGTTGTCCTTAGAGCTGAAGTTCTATTTTCTACTGTTTGCTCTGATATTAATATCTTCCATTGAGCTTTTAATTTGGTTGACTGCGTTTTTCAATTCAAAGAGCTCTGCTACATCTCTTTTCAAAATGTCTAGCTCTTTATCAAAGTGGTCTCTCAGCTCTTGCAATTGCTCCCTTATTTCCTTCCTTAAGTTTCTTCTTTTAATTCTTTAATTGTTTTGATAATCAGATTTTTGATACTGGTTTTCATCCTGGACCCTATCTGGGGACTCCTTGGCTGGGGAGTTGTGGGTTTGAGGGGGAGAATTGTTTCCCTTTTTCTTCATTTTCAGGGCTGGAAAGTGGGCCTGTGAGCCCTCTTAGGTTATTTTACTTTGGAGATATTGATGAATTGTGGGGTTTTTGTCTATTTGTTAACTTGTGCTGGCTGCAATTTGAGAAGTTGAGATTAACAGCAGTCTTCCCAATAATCTGTGGTTAATTGTTGGCCTTTGTGATTTCTAATACCTCACAAGACAAGGCATAAGAGACAACATGAGCAGCCAATGGTACAATAAACTGTGTTAACCTGGTTACTTTGTTCCTTCTAAGACTGTTACTATGTTAACTACCACCTATGAGCAGAATGGTAGGATTAATATCAATCTTTGGTTACAACACTATTAACCATCAAACTATAACTGGATTAAAATTAACCAAGTATTATCAAATTTGGCAAACACATAGGATTTCCATTCAGGCCCTCCATAAGGATAAATAATATGTTCAGTTACTGTGAGACTATTTCTTATTACCAATAAGTAAATAAATAAAAATCAAAGGACAAACAAAATTTAGAAAAGGAAAGAGAAAAAGAAGAGAGAGAGATAGAGGGAGAGGTTGGGAGAATATTGGGAGAGGGTTGAGTGTTAGAAGAATTGAGAGATTAATACTAGAGAGTAGGAAAGATGTGGGTAATAGATATGTACTATTGGTGGACTTTGCAGCCCTGACCTCAGGTGGTGTGGTAAGTACTAATATTTATAGTAAAGCAAGTGTTCAAGGGAAAGGTAAGAAATAAGTAAGTAGAAGGAAGAAACAGGTCCACAGCAACACTTACTTCACACACATTAAAAGAGAAAAAAAAATTCAAATCTGATGTATGGACTTGAAGCAACCCTGCTGATCACCAGTAAAGTCCTACCAATTGTCTTGAAATGTTTTCCCAGAGTCTGGGGCTTGCTGGCTTGCTGGTTGTCCCATTTTAGGTACAGAACAGAGCTCTTGTTTGCACTCTCCCCATGAACAGCAGAGTGTAGAATCCTGGCAGGATTGTGGGTATATCTGCCTTAGGCTTCCTTCTCTATTGTCTTGCCAGTTTGTTTAAAAAAAAAAAAACAGTCTGACATCCTCCTACTTGGGAGGGGGAATCTGCCCCCTCTTCTACAGCAGAGATGCAGAGAGAATCTGCTACCAGCCCTAGCTTTTTGCAGTCAGTCTCTGCTGGGTTGAACTGGTCAGAGTGAGATGAATAGAGACTCACTTGCTGCTATATTGAGGGACAAGCAGTCACCAGGGACCTGTGAGCAGAGACCAGATGGATCTGAATAAATTCCTCTTCTTTCACTTACTACACCTAAGTCTCTGAACTCACTGATCCCCCACTGACATGTGCTGTGTTCAGTGAATCTTTTCCAATACACACTTCTTTTTGGAAGGTAGCTATTCCAGCGTTTCTTCCTTTCAGGTCATGGACACCACTGGGGTGTGACTTGCTTGCTGTCTACCATTTTTCCAGTTTTCAAAAAATTATTTAAATGTTATGATTATTAACATGCATCTCCATAGCCCTCGTTTCTTATCCCTTGAGCAATTCCTTTCATCAGCTGCATTTGATATAAAAAGTTTTCAAAGCACATCTCAAGTATTTAAACTCCTAAGTGTTCTGATCCCTAATCTACCCTTGGCTAGCCAAAAGATCAATTGTGTGAGACTCCTTATGTTTCTGCAGTGTTAACTGAATTTGTTTTACCATTAAATTTGAGAATAGCATGTGACCTCCCAGGACACATTAAAATTGACAATATCCCTTTAGTCTTCAACATGAAATCATGTCAGTTTCTTGAGGTTCTGCAAAATTTATGAACTGTCATTGAATTTTCTAGAATTAAAACAGCATGTTAACAAATTGCAGTAAACATGATTTACGGAATGCTGCTAGTATTCAACATATGCTGTAGCTTTTAATTTGGGGTTATTACAATTAATCAGAGAATCACTACAAAATGCCCATGAGAAGAAGCTAACAGAAAAGTGTTTTATATAAAATAGAAGTTCCAAAATTAAATTTTTCTTCCTTAATTTTGCTGAGAAGGATAGTCACATGGTTCAGAAAATTGAAAGACTTAAGAATCACTGTCTCATCCTTTTTTATAATAAAAATTTCAAATTAAATATTACACAATGACTGATGAACTAACACATCAGTCTATGTTAAGAAATGAATAGTGTAGGTACATTAATTATTTACTTAAAAGTAAAGAAAAATAGCTTGCTATTCCAACTCAACTTTATAGTGTTTGATTTTATGTTTGTTTCTCTTTGCTTTAACTGAAAGGAAATTGAGTTTGGGCATTGAATATGTAAATAGGTTTAAACATGGCTTAAATGAATTCAGCAAAAAGGGATTCACTATGAATTGTTAAGATAAATGGAAGTATTCCTAACTACATGAAATTTAACTCATAAAACAATCATTGCTTCATGACAAAACACATGTCTAAGTGGACCAGGAATCTGATCCACTGAGTCAAGTATTGGAAGATGGCATGGTGCTGCATACTAGCACTTGGGAATAGAAAGGCTGTGTTCTAGTCATGACTCTGCTCAAGTCTGAGGTTCACTGAGATTTGGCAAGGTGGTATACAAAAAAATATTTGGGCATGGATAGTTAAAGTTAAGTTTGCTCTTAAGGATTGAAATACCTTTCACATCTGAAAAGGGAAACAGAGGATATGTCCTACCAAATTTCTGGAGATGTAAACTTAAATGAAAGAGATGAAAGTTCGACAGCTTGCATGTTTACCACTAAAGAAATCATTTTATCTATGTACATGCCATTTGTATGCAACAATTTTAAGTTTTTTATTTAAATCAAAATTTGGATTTCCATTAATTTAAATTAAAAATTGAGAGTTTGTTCTTGGTGTGATCGTATGATTTTTCCAGGTCCTATAGCATGTGAGCATACTTTCAAAAAATAACCAGAATTAAATTGAGAAATCTGGACAATTTGCCACTTACTAGTTTTGACCATAGATGAGTCATTTATTGCCTCTAAACCTTAGGTTTCCGAATTTAGTAGTGAGGCATATCAATACTAATAAAGAAAATAATACCTCATTGAATTTTTTATATTTTAAGAAGTTCATATTTGGGTAATTACTTTATCAGCTGTGATGCAGCAATAGACATGAAAGGCTGTCCCAAGTGGACTTCCCAAATTCTGCTGTTTACCAACTACTTTGCTGAGGAAAAAGGATCCTCTGTGAGAGTCTTGTGGCATGGAAGCTTTCACATCTTATTCCTAGTGATCATTTGGCCAACTTTGCTGTCTTTTTTAATTTTATTACACATGGATTAAGGAGGAAGGAGGCAATGTAATGGAACTAAGAATTCATTTAGGCTGAACAGTTTCAAAATATTTCTTAGTCACTAACCAAGAAGGTAAAGAAAATAAGCAAATATATATTCCTATTTTTGTTCATGAAGATATTATCTTTGATATGCCATGCTTTCTTGCATGAAAAATTATTTATGTTCTGGACAGGTGCCATTAATGGTCATGTTTATGACCTGACAAATAGAGTGAATAACCCCCACCTTGGAGATGTCAGAGGTTAAGCCACAGTCTGCCCTTTAATGGTAATATGCATTCCTGTGTATGGTCCTTTATGTAGCGTGTCTCCTCCACTTACAAGACACCCTAACTCCTAGTCAACAAGGAGGTAATGGGAGAGAAATCTGATAGCATTTGACACTAGTGATTTCTTGGAGAGTGGGTCAACAAACTTTTAGAGCAGAGTGTGTGGAATTTGTTGATTTGTTCCTCACCATTGACTCTGACCCTTTCTTTCCTCATGTACACTTGTGACATCCATGTAAAAAAAAGCCAAGACAGTTATTAAAACAATACAGCAATACTCCCTTATTGTTATCACACTCAGGTTGTATGCCACTGGAGAACATGAAAGTTTTACGGGAGGATGGACAATGGCTACCCAATAATAACAGTACTGATGGTGGTGGTATTTTAATATGAATAATAATTTCTTCAGTTGTATATAAAAATTAATAAGAACATATTTATCAATGCATTGATAAACAAAAAATAATGTTCTTTTTATGGAGATGTAGGCTTAAGACAGATTCCTTTATGTATCTTCCCCTTCTACTGCTACACACTCATGTGCATGTGCTCGCACTCACACACATGATACCATATTCTCTGCAGAGATTCTGGGAATCCACCATTCACTGGTGATGAGAAACTTGGAAAGTCTTGGTTGATCTCCCTCCTACTGTTGTCATGATTGTGCCTCAATAGCTGAGTCACTATCACATGTCCTCAAGCAATTGATGGCACAGTGTGACTTAGGAAACACTGTTGAGGAATTCTGTGAGTTGACTCCTTAATAAGTGGCACAAAGTGCTCAAAAATATCAGGAGAGAAGCTGGAGAGACTGTTATTCCTCAATCATATGATAGGGCTGTTTGGAGAACTTTGGGCTAAATGCAAAGATAGTGAAGATTAACTTCTGACTAGTAACTCCTTGAATAATTGCACCGAAGAGTTGCTGACTAATGGATTGCTACACAAATATATATCCACAGTTTTGTATGGCAGAGCTCTTATTTATTTCTGTTTTCTTCCTCTCTCACTGTGTTTGGATCCCATGTTTTAGATGACAGTGAAGAAGGCATAATTATCAAATTTGCAGATAGGAGGAAATAAAGACCCCAGGCCCTGAATGTGGACGCTTGTTCAACTCTTAGATTATTTAGGTTAAACTGCTATACAAAGACTCCAAAACAGAAGTACTTTTCTTTTAGACAAAGAGAGTGTAAATTATGAGTGTAGCTTACTTCCACTCTCCATTGGCCAGAGCACCTTACCAGGAAATGCAAACTCTGTGCCTCTAAACTATCCGGTGCAGAATCCACTGGACATGTGAGGTTGTCGAGCCCTTGCAATGTGTCTGTGATGGATGGAGATGTGCTCTAAGTGTAACATACACATTTATTTTAAAAAATTCAAATGAAAATGCATGATCTCATACTTTTTTATCTCAATTACATTTTTAAATGACAGAATTTTGAATGTTAGCCCAAACAAAATATGTACCTAAACTTAGTTTTCACTTCTTTTTACTTCATTCAGTGTGGTTATCAAAAAAATTAAAATTTCATATATGGCCCCCATTTATTTCTGTTGGATAGTGTTTCATCTAACTGATGACCAGGAACCCAGACAAAACTGCAATACTAGGAAAGAAGAAAGGGAATGAGGGGACAATTATTAGTCTACTCCACTACTATGTCTCCAGTGCCTCCCAAAGAGCTTCATGCCTCATAATTGCTCAGTGATTTAATGACTAATTGAACTACTGCATTTGCATCCCAAAATGTATCAGACCTCAATGATAGACCAAATTTAACAGAGTTATATGGTGTGAGCCAGATTTTTTCTGTTCAACTATTGAATTAAGAAAACAGCTAAAGCCCTGTATTTATATTAAAAAATTAAAAGACTTCTTTTTTAGTCAGTTCAGTGTCACCACACCATCTGTTGCAATCTGAGGTTATATTAATAAAAACTTATTTCAATGAGCAGATAACTTTTTGAACTACTCTACATTGTGGGTTTCACAAAATAGGGTGGCTTAGTAGGTTTTGGGGGTCCTCCTGATGTGTAGAGTAAACCATATGCCACGGGGCTAGACTTCAGGGTTTTCACAGTGTTGGTTGTTGGATATGCTGAGTTTATGATTCCTATAGTGTATACTACAGAGCTATGAGGAATACAGTTACATGTGTGAGTTGAAGATTAGGAGAGGAAAATGTGTTGAAAATATCCAAGTGGGAATTTTCCATATATGGATGGCAAGTAAAACCTGAGATATACATGATTTTGTCCAGAAAGATTGTGTAGTTAGAAATAACCACTCTAACTTTTAAAGGTAATGTCTCACAAAAAGAGCGAGGGTGGGTCTGAGGCTGAGGAGAGGAAAGTTAGTGATGGGTCAGGAAAGTTGTGCCATTTTGGCAGCTGAGTGCAGGTGTGAAAAATATGAGAGTTCTTGGCAGAGTCTTGGCTAGCATGTGGCCTGGGAGTAAAGGGTCAAGATGCTTGTTTTACATTAAATAATTAATTAGAGGGTTCTTGGTTTTCATTTCAAGAGCAGTTCTAATGGGATGATAGGAACTGAAGCCAGTGTACAGAGGATTAAAAAGCAGGGGGTGTAGAGATAAAGGGGAGTCAGTCAGAGAAGATAATTCTCACAAAAAGTTTTGCCTGCCATGTTGATATCATGAATCTCTTGATATGATGCCCTGAGAAGGACACAGGTATTCTTGCTAAAGATCAAGAATTTTTCAAGTCTCAGTCATGAAAAAATATGAGACAAAGCCAAAC
Organism: Aplodontia rufa; assembly: GCA_004027875.1. NCBI lineage: Eukaryota > Metazoa > Chordata > Mammalia > Rodentia > Aplodontiidae > Aplodontia > Aplodontia rufa. The sequence goes on from PVKS010018813.1 coordinate 35,618, forward strand.
TGAAGGACATTCAGCAAAATAAATGATCTCTTCAAAAGTGTTGAGATCATGCCTAGGAAAGGCAAAGGAACTATTACAGATTACAGGTGAATGTGGGGAAATAGTGACTAATTACAATGTGGGATCCTGGACTTCACCCTGGAATAGAAAATGGCATTAGTGGAAAAACTGATGAAATATGAAAAAGGTCTGTGGTTTATTAGTTTTGCACCAATGGTAATTTCCTGGTTTTGATAATTGTTCTGGAGTTCTGTAAAATGTTAACTTTAGGGGAATCTTGGAAATTAAGCACACTTAAATGCTTGAAGAATGGATACTATTAGGTGAGGAGAAATAGAAAATATAAGGACGAGGGTATAAAAAAAAGAGGGTGAAATCCAGCATTTGCACGGAGTAAATGGAGCTGGATCTGAAGTGAGACACAGAATCATGGGGATAGTAGGGAAAGCTTAATAAATAAATGGGAAGGTAGTAAATGGGTAGGTAATACTGGGTGGAAGTCAAGAGAGTTCTTCTTGTATGGTCTTTAATTTCTTTGTGCAGTAGGAGCTGAGGCTACCAGCTAATAGTCAGTTGGAAGATAACTGAGCTGGAAAATTTGAGAGAGGAGAGAGTGGAAGGTTTGTGAGCAAACAAAGTAGAGAAAAGGAGAAGGAGCTAGTAGAGAATGCAGAGGGTAGCCAGCTGTGCTGAGAGCACGTGGTGAGACCCAGTCCACCAATGGAATGGCTTTCTGTGGAACGTTCTGTAGTCCATGTTGTGTGCTGTTGAATTTCTCCAAGAAGGTTGGATTTTTGCCATGTAGGTACCAGAAAAATTATTGATCAAAGAAAGAAAGATGTTAAGAAAGCTCTAATGGGAATAAGGTGAGGGGAAGAGGGAGCTGATAAGGAGGAAGCAGAGCTATCTGCAATTTCATTTGTACTTGTTTGTTTACTAGGAAGCAGTGAATGCTTTTCATAATTTGTTGTCCATTTGTATTTAAGCTTTTCTTATATCATCTGTGACTGTCTTTTTATCCAAAAGGGAGGATTTAAAACTAATTTTTAAGAAACAGAACAATTTTTATTCTAAGAATATGATATATTATCAACAGATGTATTTCAGATATTTTTCACAATTTTGTTGTTTCTACTGTTACTTTCTTTCTAGAAAATTTTAGTTGAACCTAAAGAGCTGTCTGTTCAAAACATCAGCTGTTAATTCCATGTGGCTATACAATTTAAGTATTAAAATTAAATAAAATAAAAAATTCAGTTTTGAAGTTTTATTAAGTAAATTTCAAGTGTCCAGTAGCTATGTATTGCCAGTGTCTACTGTATTAGACAGTATAGCTATGAAATATATTGATCATGGATATGTTATATTAGGAAGCACTGTTATAGAATAGTCTTCAAATTATAAAAGTCATTATTACTTTCCTTATTGACATTTGCCTTTGTATTTATGCTTAGAAAGGTCTTTTCCATCTCCCAACATGATATAAATGTTTTTTTAAACATTCCTACAGTTTTTTAAATAAAAGCTATATACATACAGATACTGTACCTGTATTGAATGAGCTAAGATTTTTTTAAAATTTCTGACTACAAATCCCCCAAAAGCTAAATGAAGTTGATATGACATGTAATGAATATTTAAATATTCATAGTTTATTTATTGGATATTCATTATATTACATCAGTTTGTCTGTTAGAATTAATTTCACTTTGATTAATATTTATCAAAGGGATTAATTTAAAAAACTAAGATATGATTTACTCTCCCTTGAAATTCATAGAAAGGCAGGAAGGAAATAGATACAACAAATATTTATAAAACTATGTGAATATATTTATACAAGGCTAACAAAGTCTGGTGTGCTTTCAAAGGCTGTTAAAATGGGCTCTGTGTTTTGAAAGTGGTGGAGAGATTAGGGTTAATGTGTGTGTGTGTGTGTGTGAGTGTGTGTGTCTGCAGTGTTTGAATCAGTTGTGGGGAAAGGAGAAAGAGTAAGGGAAGCAAATGTAGTCAGGTGTGGTGAAATTAAATCGTGAAATATTTTGTATATGATACTCTTTACCTTATGAGCCATTCTAAAATTTGCTGTCTGAGAATATACATCTGTTTGTTCAGTTAAGAATCAGTTACGGGATAGGTAGGGATAGGTAGATACAGATCAGGGGTATCTCTCAGGTGACTATTCCAGTTACCTTCAGCAGAGAACTGAGGAGGACCTGAACTAGGGCATTAGCAGTGGTGTGGATTGGGTAGGTTCTCCGAAGGTAGAACTGACAGGAGTTGGTGATTATTGGATTTGGAGGGAATGCTGATTATCATCCCAAGGTATACTTGCATACTAAAGTGTGCTCCAGGTTCGATCAAGAATGTCCAAGACCAATGACACGTGGCAATATGCCGTTACCATGTTAATATCATTTCCTTTTCAGAGTGCTCAAAAACTAGGTGTGACTCTAGTTTTGAATAAAGTTAAAATTTAGTTTAAAGAGTATCTTAGTACTGTAGAAACATTTAGTTACCGGGGTCCATCACAGTCTCAAGATGAATTCTGGTAAGATGATATGGTGGAAATATGGTCATCACACATTAAGTGAACAAATGGTCCACAGTACACTCATATAAAATGTTTCCTTCTTGAAATAATGTGTTGGTTTCTGGAAACAGATGCACCACATTCTTGACTGTGATTATCTCTGGATTGAGTTAGAAGAGCTTCAACTTCTGTACATTTTAATGAAATAATTTACAATGCATGTAGTTGAAAATAGAAATATTTTTCAATATAAAAAGAATGCTGTGGTTACAACTTTTAAAAGAATTGAATGTATGACAGAGCATTTTATAGAACTTATTTGAAGCAGACCAAATCAGGCAAGAATAATGGAATTATTAGTTGGAAGATTTGACATTTGATATTTTCCTTTGGCATGAAGGATTTAAAAGTTATTTTAATGACAATAAGCAAGAAGAGCTTATCTTTGTGTCCTGCAATTATAACTTCTGTTTTTTTCTTCTTGGAAAAGTATTTAACAGAGCAGTTGATGTTATTCACTTAAAGAGCATAATCAAGCCCTAAGCCAATCCACAGAAATTAAATTTAGATTTCGCTTTTTTTAGTCCCACTAATGACTTTGAGTTATAGTTAAGATTTGTGAAAGGCAAATATCTCATATGTAAGTGAATTGTATTGTTTGATAGGTGAAAATGAGACATTTCTGTTAATATCACATTTGGCAAATACATTTTTCTATTAAGAAGATGACAAACTTAGATGATTCTTTCCCTTTAACATCCTTCATTTTTTCATTTGGAAAAAGGATCTGTTTAGAATTTCTAATTTTATTTAACTGTTGTTGCTATTCTCCAGAAAGAGTTAAAGACTGTGACGTTTAAGACTTCCATGCAATAACTTACTAGTGGAATTACCTTTGATTCTAAGTGTTGTTTTTCCATAAACCTTGAGAAAATTGGGATTTATGTGTCTGTAGGGGTGCATGCTTGTAACTCTAGCTTCTTGGAAAGATGGATCAGTCCTGCCAACTTAGTGGAACCCTGCCTCAAAATAGCAGTAGAACACTTGCCTGGCATATGTGAGGACTGGGGTTCAATCCCCAGCACCACAGACATAGCTAAGTGGAGCAAAACTAAAAACTAGATGAAAAAAATTAAAAAGCCTGGGAAGTAACTCTGTGCTTGTCCAGTACTGCAGAAAAAGAAAAAAAATGGTTTGCTATAATACTAGAGTTTGGGAAAATAAAGTGTGTCAAGCAGAAAGAAAGGGAAAGGACATTTAATGGTAAACTCTTCAGAATGAATTC